>MU697191.1:0-69042 GCA_026770625.1 Nicotiana glauca | reverse complement strand
ATATATATATATATATATATATATATATATATATATATATATATATAAAGAATCCTAACACATATATACTTCCTATATATACAATTGAAGATTTTCTTCAATTCAAAAAATTTATTTTTGAAGTTGAATCCTAAAAACAACAAATAGCTAGGTTAGACTAATCGTATTTGATAGAGAATTAAAAACAACTGATAGATTGTGAAATTCAATCATTTAGAATAACAAAAATAAAATATGCCTAAACTTATCACCATTCTTGAATACCTAGAAGTCATCTAAGATTTTGAAAGAGTTTAATCTTACCACCATAAGTTGAGTCTTGAAGATTGAAGAATAAACCCAAAAGTACCAACACACAAGAGTGCAAGAAAAATCTCACAATTTTTATTGACAATAGTCTATAATAATCTATCTAAAAATAAAGAATACACCCCTTATATAGGTATTAGGTGTAACGAAATTAAGGATAAAAAAATAAGGAAATAAATTCCAAAACTACTTTGCACAACAAGTCCAACTACCTTAGGAAAAAAAAAATACTAGGAAACAAAAACCAAGTCATTTTTGGAAAGTAATTCCAACAATCTTAGAAAAAGGAAAAAATAATATTAACTAGCTAGGAAAGAAAAATATAGTTCTAAAATATATGGAAATATGTTAAAACCAATCTAAGATAGGATCTTGAAAATCCCAAACCAATCTTGAAAATTTTGAAGGAAATTTGCAAGCAACTTGACACCAACTTACTGTAACAACCCGACTGGACATTTTGAGAATTAACGTCCCGTTCGGTGTTATAATGTCTCGAGCAGATTTGTATTGAGTATTCGACTTGAGTGTATGGCCAAGTTAAATTTTCAGATTATTCAGGATCAATTTGGAAGAATAATTCCTGTTTTAGAAGCTTAAGCGGTAAGAGTTGACCGGAGCTTTGACTTTTGTGTAGAGGACTCTGATATGGAGTTTTGATGATTCTAATGGCTTAGTATGGTGATTTTCGACTTAGGTCTGTATCTGAATTTGGATTTGCAGGCCCGTAGGGTAATTTGAAGCATTTCGGCAAAAATTGAAAATTTAAAGTTTTGGAAGGTTGAGAGGTTTGACCGAAGTTGACTTTGATGATGTTGGTGTTGGAGTGCGACTTCGAGAGTTGGATTAGCTCCATTATGTTATTTGGGACTTTCTTGCAAAATTTGACGTCATTCCGAATTGATTTGGTATGTTTCGGCACGAGTTTTGGAAATTGGAAGATTTGAAAGTTCATAAGTGCGATTCGTGGTGCGAATCGTAGTTTCGACATTGTTGATATAATTTGAGACTTCTAGCGGGTCTGTACTAGGTTATGAAACTTTTTGGTATACTAGTTTCTCGACACGTGCGTTGCACGTGTATGCCAAATTATGTAATATATATATATATTGTAAACTAATAACAAAATTGTTTAAACAAAGGCTTGAGCCAAATAATTATACATGAAATTAAAGGAAAACGTACAAGTGTTTGTGGACTTGTTTGTCAAGATCAAGATAATTGGGCATGTCTGAAGCTACAAAAATGAACAATTAAAGTTAATTAAATACATGTAATTTTTTAGCTTATTTTAATTTTATGAAGTACAAACAAGTAATGAAGCTTATCTCACCTAATACTTCTTTATAGACATATTTTCAGTGTATGTTGTTTCATCCATTTTTAGTGGTTTTATCATGATCAAATATATATGTTATCGATATTGATATCCCTCTATAGCAGTATTTAATAATAATTCATGTTTCGCCATTAGTTATAATGCCATTCTAGTTTGATACATCCTCCATTTCAATTTATGTGAACTCGTTTGATTGGGCACGGAATTTGAGAGAAGAGAGAACACTTTTGAATTTGTGGTGTAAAATGAGGCATATATATTTTGTGTGCCTATAAATCATTGCATAAAGGTAAATTGTTTCCAAATAAGGAAAATGGTCATTCGTTTTGGTACGGACCAAAAAAAAAATAGGTTCACATAAATTGAAACGGAGGGAGTACTTGACTGACAGATTATATAGTATGTGTATACAACTAATAATAATTAACGTATGTGTATATTAAGCCTCATGATATCCTATATCTTCAACATATATATCACCCTTTTGCAATACCAACTCGTCAGTGGCCAATGATGGAAATAAAAATGGCAAATCATGTTGTTTACTGTTTACAACATCTTGCATCTTGATTCCTCAACGCTCTCTTACAAAACCTTTTCCAGTAGCACATCCCTCAAAATCTTCTTCGATTTGCGCCTCGCAATGGAACCTGATCAAAACGAAAACTAAATCAACCAAATGCTAAAACTTGCATGCAAGAAAAGGATTAGGTTGACAAAATTCGTATATTGGCAGTCTAGCTTAGAAAAGAGAATGACAAATAACAAAAACAATGATGATAATTAACTGGAATTTTGAAGTTTATACATGTAAAACTATCTAGTGTTTTCAAGTTCGCTTATGGCGGATTAAGGTTATTGAAGAGATGTGATTAGAGGAAGAAGACGATGAGAACTGGCTAATTTGAAGTTATTTGTAGGTGTTTTTTAAAGATCTTGTGATGGTTAGTAAGGATATTAAGTTGGCTAATTAAAGACAAAGATATATACATATTATTAATCAAGCTGCTTCATCCAACCATTACCCTTAAAAATCATGAGAGCTGGACAATAGGAGAAGATATTTCAGGGTCACGGGCTAGTTGACAATCGTGTTGTGTTCTTGGCTTAAAACGACTAGTTGATTTATCTGGATTGTTGATTGACAGGGTATATATTACTCATAAGAATCTGTCAAGTTCTTACTCGCCTATTCAAGCTAACTCAATGCCTATATGTCTATGGAATTAAGATTAACAAGAACGCCTTTACAATTCCTGTATTCCAACCAAACAGGGCAATTGGGTATATGTCTATCCCAATTGCGAATCCGTTCCCCGAGGCCCGGGTTCAAGAACCTGCTCTATTTAATTCTATATGCAATCTAGAATTCCCACTTTTGAGTTCAACTCTATATTTGTAGATAGTATTTCACTGTTAGCTACTCAGCAAAATAATTAAAAGCAGAATTAAATAAACAATCCAATTTAACAAACCAATTTCGTCGAATTAAACGTCAAACAACAACTTTCATGTTCCACCCATGACCCCAGAATAATGGGTTTTATTTACTCATGACAACATAAAGATAATCTATGAAAATATTCATCATGGAGAATTGCAAGAAAAAGAAGAAATAAAGAACTATGATGTTTTTGGGTGATCTCTCACACTTGTGTTTCTTGCCCAAGAACTCTCCAAAACAAATCTTCCCTAATATGGACGAATTTCTACTTTTTATAAGGGTCTTACAACAAGTTTTCCCGACTTGACACTTTAGTCCCTCGCTTTTCCGCGTTCTGCCGCGGTCCCACCACGGTTACGCCGGGACTTCGGCCAAATAGGCTCTCTGAATCTGCAGCTCCACTCTGCCGCGATCCTGCCGAATTTAAGGTCTGACCGCGGCAGGCCAAGTCCAGCACTTCTTTTGACTTTTCACCTGGTGCATTTCTTGGGCCTTGTTTGATTGGGCTTCTTTTCTCCGTAATTGATCCTAAACTTGCTACATTGACTTCTTTCGTTGGATATAGCCTGCAAAGCATGAAAAGCACTAATCAGAGCATTTGGTTATCACTTTTTACAATAAAGCTATACAAAAATGTGATTCTTTTAGGGTCCAATTATAGTATAATTCACCTATTGTCAACACCCTACACTTAAATCTTTGCTCGTCCTCGAGCAAGTTGAACCACACTTCTAAGCCTAATCTTTAGATGCATTACCCTTTTTATGTCACACCTGCTATTATGAAAGGACAACCTAAGCAGTGCAACAGCCACACCTCAAATGAAGACTCTAATGCCATGCCACACTCATGCTTACTCTATGTACTCTAACAAAAGTGAAGACTTGCTTTTTCTTCTTGAGTTAAATGCCCTCACATCACAATTTTGAGAAAAGTTCCACACACAGGAAGTCAAACAACAAGGAAATGTAGATGGAAAGAATTCACTCACTCTCAGTAAAGAACATTGATATGCCTCACAGATAAACCATAAGCTTGCCCTTAGTGTAATACTCTACTAATCGAATTGCTCAGTCTAAGATCAATATGGCTTCATTTGGTTGTAATGTAGGCTACGGGATAGGTAGGATACATTTAGATAAGAATGTGACTACACCTCCCTAAGTACTTTAATACATACATTTTATCAATTAAAGCTCATCCTTATGTCACCCCAAGTTCCACCTTCACATCAGTGCAATTACCCCATTATTCTTTAAGCACACTTGCATCAATAGCTAGCACTTATCTAGGTATTATTATATATACATATCTCTTTTTTTTTCCAGTTCAAGTGGCTCTTCCTTTTTTAACACAGTGCACCTTTCTCCTTATTTTATTAGTTCCACTCAAAAGCCATACCGACCACCCCACACTTTAACTTTTACAAGGTTCATAACAATTCAAGTGCTCATGAGAGGTGAAAAGGTTCAAATAGATGGTTAATTCAAACCATTGGGTAAGGCTTGTAATGTGGCTGCCAAAGAAAAGGATTATAGGCTCAAAAGGGGTTAACTATGGTAATATGTACGGGTGGATTAATGATTATATGGGCTACACAAAGAAATGCCTAAATCATCTCTAAGACCAAACAACTACTATTTTGCATTGCACACACACGGGGCAAGTTCTAGGTATCGCATGCAAGCATAGAATCCGTGTATAACCTCACACACACTTGGCATATAACTCAATCTAAATTAGTTTATGAACACATTCATATTAGTGTTCAAGCAAGACAAGGTGTGCAAAATTAAGGCATAAGATTAAGAGTCTACACATGAGCCTAGGCGTCGCACCCTCAAGTTCGTTTTAAGTATTTGCAGGTATGTACACCACGGGATGCATTCTTGCCCAACCCATCTTAGCCCACAAGAGTCCTAAGGGTCCTAAAATATATTAAAGAAAAAAAAATCTACCTAACCCGATTCAAGAAAAACCCTTGGAAAAGAACCGCGGTCAAAAGAAAAACCAAGGAGGAATTACTATACTACATAAAAAGAAAATAAAATACAAAAATCTTTTTTTTTTGGCTTTTTGATTAGACTACTTCCCTCAAGAATACTGTCTAGGTGGTCCGTCATCATGAAGAGTCTCCTAACTTTTCTAGTTTTTTTTTTGTTATCCGACTTTAGCCCTCAAGAGACCCATCAACAAGTGTCCGTCATTGGGCCAAGTCGGTTACATCTAAGCTACATACACAACAACACATATATACACTAACTCAAGTCCCCCACCCCACATACAAAGAGTATGGCATGTCCTTATGTCATAAAACAATTAAAGAGCAGAAGGGTAAGAGGACTTCCATGGTCATCAGTCGGAGTCAGAGACGGTGTTGGGATCCACATGACAGGCCCTCCCTAAAGCACGGAACCAAGCCATGACCCGGCTCTCAGACCTGGCCTGCCGTCTATACATGACATCCAAATGAACATACAGGCTATCTACTGGGGTGCGTAGATCCGCCACCTCTTCCTCCATAGCAGGCAACAAGGGTCTGCTGGAGTATGTTCTAGAGTAATCCGCCCCGGTTCGGGTTTGCCGTGAGGATCCAGCTGCATCATAAGACCTCCTGGGTGCTGCTATGGTTGCTGGGGCATCATCATCATCATTTTCCAGGTCAATGTGTGTAGGTGCATCACTGCCCACTTTGATCTTTGACCGTATGAAAGCTGTTTTTGGGGTAAAGTGCCATCCATAGGATTGACTAGGACATTAGCCATCAAACATAACCTTGTCACAAGAGAGGGGAAGTAAAACCCCTTAGTCATCAAAGGTGACCGGAGGATCATTTCATCTCCAATGATTTTAGAAACATCCATGTCCTTCCTGGTCACGAAGCACCAAACCAATAAAGCCCGCAAGCTGTTCACATCCGATGTGTTGCTCGTGGGTAATAACCTGCTGCAAATCATAGTGAACCAGCACTTAGCTTCCCATGTGAATGACCTGGAATGCAGGGTCTAGGTTTTCCTGAATCCAAACTGGCCTTCCCCTTGAGCATATGGCCTCAATTAGAGTGCCCCAATCGACCCCTGGAGAATTATGGTAATAATCATTGTCTCCGGTGAACGGAGGCAGCTGTAAGACCTGGCAAATTTTCTGGACTGAGGCATCTACGACTTAGCCCTGTACAACCACAGACCGGCACATATGTTCCGGGCAGTTCACGTAGAACTCTTGGACTATCATTGGGTTTGCTGTATCAGGTTCATCAAACAAGTACTCCATCCCCCTTCGGCGGATTTCCTCGTACATGTATGCTTTTTTGACATGGAGGGCAGCCCTGTCAATACCAATTTCCGGGACAAAGCTTTTGGGTGTCTTCATATAAAACCAGCCCTGGGCCTCCTCGGACGTGAATCGGGTGGCATCATAAGTGGGCACGTCAGAGGTGCTTTCCGAGTTTCTTCGCTTCTTACGGGCCATTGTACCTGCAATCAGTTCATCATAACAATTAGGGCCGGCCAAACATGTGCCAGTCGGAGGGATACTCAGATTTCTCCACCTGCTGGCACCAAACAATTACCCAAAGTGGACAACATCCACTATTGTCCCCACACCACTCATCAATGAAACAATTTCTCCCTATAAAACCCCACCACAAGCTTTCATCAATACATAAAGTTAATTGCTACCACCACCCACCCCCCACACATAAATTATCAACTAGAAATACACCCACACCTATACAATTCAACCCCAAACACCAACTACAACACCAAACTTAGAGTCTAGAACTCCATTGCAACCAAAATTAAGAATTATCTATAATAATCACTACATAATGTAAAATACATACCACATAAGGAAAAGTAGAACAACTTACTTGAGGATTACCGCGCAGTCTTGAAAAGGAAAAGAAAAGGAAAAAAAAATAGGGGGTGGGGCATTTTTGGGGGTGGGTAGGGTTTGTGGGTGGAGAAGGGTGTAAGAAGAAGGGTTAATAGGGGTTTTGGGTTATGGGAAGAAGAAGAAAGAAGAAAGAAAGTTGTTGGGAAGAAGAAGAAGAAGGAAAAAAATGGGGGAAAACAGTTGGGGAAGAAGAAGGAAGGAGAAGAGTAGGGAAGAGGATGAGAGAAGATAGAAAAAATAGAGTGAAGGGAGGCGTATTTTTTTGGTTGGGGAGGTTTGGTTTAGTTTAGATTAATGGAAGGGAGAAAAAGAAAAGAGAAAAAAAATAATTTTTTTTTTCTGCGCTTTCATACCTGGGCCCGTTCTGCTCCACCGTGGTTACGCTGTGACCGCGGTGGGATAACTTCAGAGAGGGGTCACGACCGCGGTCCTACCGCGGTTACGCTGTGATCGCGGTGGACCCGTTACTGGCGGCCTATTGTTGGGGTTCTATTCATTGTTTTGCCCCTTCGGCACTATTTTGACCTCTTTTAATGCCTACCTTACCCCATGATATGTTCAGGCTTGTGATGCAAAATCCTCCGCACTAACCTGCATATATACAACATGTTAGAAATTCTACTATTGTGGGTTGCCTCCCATGAAGCGCCTGATTTAATGTCGCAGCACAACGGTTACAACAATGTAATGGGTTGCCTCCCATCCAGCGCCTGATTTAACGTCGCGGCACGACTCAATACGTTCTCAAGCATCAGTCAAGTCCACCGAGGTCTTGTGACGTGCAAAGTCACCACCCCAGTAATGTTTTATCCTTTGACCATTAACCAAAAAGGTACCAGTTGAACTCATACCTCTCAATTCCACAGCTCCATGAGGTTTCACACTTACTACAAAAAAGGGCCTGACAAACGAGATTTTATCTTTCCGGGGAAAAGCTTCAACCTCGAATTGAACAAAAGAACTTCTTGCCCTGGCTTGAACTCTCGATGTTGAATATGTTTGTTATGCCACCTCTCAGTCTTCTCTTTATACAATTTGGCATTCTCATACGCATGCAATCGAAACTCATCAAGCTCATCGAGTTACAACAACCTCTTCTCTCCAGCTTGGTCCCCATCCATATTCAGCTTTTTAATCGCCCAATAGGCCTTGTGCTCAAGTTCGACGGGCAAGTGACATGTCTTCCCATAAACCAGTTTATATGGAGAAGCACTTATGGGAGTTTTGTATGCAGTTCGATATGCCCACAATGTCTCGTCTAGCTTTCTGACCCAATCTTTTCTATTTGCACTCACTGTTTTCTCAAGAATCTGATTTACCTCTTTGTTTGACCCCTCCACTTGACCACTCGTCTGGGGGTGATAGGAAGTGGACACCTTGTGCTTGACTCCATACTTTGCAAGGACATTATTCAGCAATTTGTTGCAAAAATGCGTTCCTCCATCGCCGATCAATACTCTAGGAGTTCCAAAGAGTGTAAAGATGTGCTTCTTGACAAAGCTCACCACCACCTTTGCATCATTAGTGGGAAGAGCAATGGCGTCCACCTACTTGGAAACATAGTCGACTGCCACCAAGATGTACCTATGACCGTTAGATTGTGGAAATGGTCCCATGAAATCTATTCCCCACACATCAAAGAGCTCCATTACCAGAATGTTTTGCAGCGGCATCTCTTGCCTCTTTGTGATCGTTCCAATTCTTTGGCACCTGTCACACATTTTAACAAAGGCGTGTGCATCCCTGAACAAGTTTGGCCAATAGAAACCTGATTGTAACATTTTCTGGGCGGTCCGGTCTCCCCCGTGATGACCTCCGTATTGTGATGCGTGACAGCTATGAAGTATGGCACTCATTTCCTTCTCAGGAAAACATCTCTGCACCAACTTATCTACACAGAGCCTGCATAAGAATGGCTCGTCCCACATGTAAAGCCTCACATCATGCAGGAACCTTCGTCTATTATCTGGTGTCAACTCTAGTGGTGTCACCCCACTTGAAATAAAATTCATATCATCTGCATACCATGGGTGTGTGCTTGAGGCAATCACCAATAACTGCTCATCAGGGAATGTTTCTTTGATTACACCCCCTTCAGCTACATGATTCCGATTTTCTAATCTGGACAAGTGATCAGCCACTTGATTCTCTGTTCCTTTGCGATCTCAGATCTCTAAATCAAACTCTTGCAAGAGTAGGACCCACCGAATCAGTCTCGACTTGGCGTCCTTATTTTCAAATAGGTATCTAATGGCTGAATGATCTGTGTAAATGATGGCTTTGGTCCTCACAAGATATGACCTGAATTTTCCAAACGCCCACACCATTGCAAGTAACTCTTTTTCAGTGACTGTGTAATTCATCTGAGTTGGATTCAGAGTCTTGCTTGCATAGTAGATGGAGTGGAAGACTTTGTTTCTCTTTTGCCCCAAAACACTTCCAAAAGCCAAGTCACTTGCGTCGCACATCAACTCAAATGGTTGTTCCCAATCCGGAGCAATGATAATTGGTGCAGTCACCAACCTTCCCTTCAGCTCCTCGAATGCCTTTAGACAAGCATCATCAAACTTAAAGGCGACATCCTTCTCAAGCAACCTGCACAAGGGAAAGGAAATTTTCGAGAAATCTTTAATGAAGCGACGATAAAAACCTGCATAGCCCAAGAAACTGCGATTGCCTTTGACAAATATCGGTGGAGGCAATTTTTCAATCGCTTCCACCTTTGCCTTGTCCACCTGCAAACCATCTTTGTACACCTTGTGCCCTAAAACTATACCTTCGTGTACCATGAAATGGCACTTTTTCCAGTTTAGCACCAAGTTAGTCTCTTCACACCTAGCAAGCACTTTATCAAGATTCATCAAGCAGTTATCAAAAGAACATCCAAACACAGAGAAATCATCCATGAATACTTCCACAAACCTCTCGACCATGTCAGTAAAAATGGCTATCATACACCTTTGAAAAGTCGCAGGTGCATTACAAAGACCAAAGGGCATTCTCTTGAACGCATGCGTGCCATAAAGACACGTAAAATTGGTCTTCTCTTGGTCCTCTAGGGCTATAGAAATCTGATTATACCCAGAATAACCATCCAAGAAGCAGTAGTAATCCTGGCCAGCTAATCTATCAAGCATTTGGTCAATAAAGGGAAGGGGGAAGTGGTCCTTCCGGGTGGCATTGTTCAATTTTCTATAGTCAATGCAAATTCTCCACCCGGTGACAGTTCTTGTAGGGATTAAATCATTATTCTCATTAACTACTACAGTCATCCCCCCTTTCTTAGGTAAGCATTGGACGGGACTTACCCATTTACTGTCTGAGATACGAAATACAATACTTGCATCAAGCCACTTATTCACTTCTTTTCTTACCACCTCTTTCATGATTGGATTGAGTCGTCATTGTTCCTCTACATGGGCTTGTGTCCGTCCTCCATGAGGATTTTGTGAATGCAAAAGACTGGACTAATGCCCTTTATGTCAGACATCGTCCACCTAATTGCTCTCTTGTGCTCACATAGCACTATCAACAGTATTTCTTCCTGTAATTTAGACAAGTCAGAGGAAACAATAACAGGTAAAGTGTCAGAGTCTCCCAAATAAGCATATTGCAGGTGAGATGGGAGAGGTTTAAGCTCCAATTTCGGGGCTTCCTCAATTGATGGCTTTGGAGGAGGTCCCTCTAGTCTGTTCAAAGGTTCAAAGGGGTGTATCCCCTGCATGCATGCACAAGATGTATCAAGGATGTGCTTTATCTCCTCGACCTCCTCATCATTCCCCAAGCTATCAAACAACATAAGTGCTTTCTATAGAGAATCATCTAGATATACACTTGGATCACGAATTTGCTCATCAACCTCAACAGCATATCATGGAGAGCTCCTCATAGTGACAGGGAAGTTGGATTGCTTTGTAGACATTGAAAACTGCTTCCTCATCATCTACCATCAAGATCATCTTTCCCTCTCTCACTTTGATAATTACATCACCAGTAGCCAAGAGAGGTCGCCCCAATATGATTGGGACCAGTTCATCAGCCTCATAATCAAGGATAATGAAATCAGCAGGGAAGATAAATTTTCCAATTTGCAGCAACACGCTTCAATCACCCCCTCAGGGTGTGCTATCGATCTGTCAGCCAGCTGCAACATCATAGTAGTTAGCCTTGGAGCTCCCAGACCCAATTGCCTGAACAACGATAGGGGCATCAAATTTATGCTTTCCCCCAAATCACAAAGAGCACGACCCACATCATTATTACCAATGCGAACAGGAATCGTAAAGCTGCCAGGATCCTTAAGCTTTTGAGGGAGCTTATTTTGGACCCTAGAAGTGCACTCCTCATTAAGTGCAACTGTCTCAAATTCAGTTGATCTTCTCTTGTAAGCCATTATATTATTTATGTACTTAGCATACTTTGGAATTTCACGAAGCACATCAACAAGTGGAATAATCAATTGCAACTGGCTCAATATGGAGAGAAATTTGCTGAACATACGATCATCATTCTTTTTCTGCAATCTCTGGGGAAAAGGTGGTGGTGGCCTTGGGGCCTCCACTGGCTCTGGAATTTCAGCAGTCTTCTTTGGCTCGTTTGTCACTTTAGGGACGAACTCCCCCTCAGGTACGGGCTTATATTTCTTTTTCTTTGGCACTTCCTCTAGCTCCCTCCCATTTCTAAGTGTAACTGTATTCACTTGTGGATTCTTTTCTGTGTCACTGGGGAGAGTGCCTATAGGTCCAGTGTTTTGATTTGTTGCTAACTGCCCCATCTGCCTTTCAAGATTTCTGAAGTCAGTCCTGAGTTGCTGATTTTCAATCAACAACTTCTTTAGTAAATCATTTGTGCTCTCTTCCATTTGTTGGGGGTGGTCTCTGAGGCTGATTGAAACCCCCTTGGGGTCTATACTGATTCTGCTGATTTCCACCCCATGAGAAGTTAGGATAATTCCTCAAATTTGGATTGTAAGAATTCTCGTATTGTGCATGTTGGTTCGGTGGACCCCTGTTTTGTTGCCCCATATAATATATAGATTTTGGATTCATGGGGCACATATCACTCATATGACTGTCACCACATAGTTCGCAGCAAATAGTCATCTGTTGTACCTATTGCATTGGCTGTTGCTACTGCATTGTTATCCTAGTCATCTGATTGGCCAGCTTTGCAATTTCGGCTCTCATTGCTGACACCTCGTCGAGCTCAAGTAACCCAGCTGAGTTTTGCTTAACTGCTTTTCGTGAGTCACCATCACCTTGACCGTTATTATCATTAACAGTAAAGGTATTCATCAAGAGTTGGATTTCACTGTATGGTTTGGCCATGCAGCGCCCCCCACAAGCTGAATCTAAATTCATCTTTGAAGCATCATCTAGCCCATCTGCAAAAGTGTGACCCAATACCTCATCTGTCTGGCAATGGTGAGGACAGTCTCTAAGCAACTTCTTGTACCTTTCCCATCCTGATGAAGTGTCTCGCCAGCTCGTTGTTCGAACCCAAGAATTTGACTCCTCAACATCTTTTTTTCTTGGTGGGGAAAAACTTGATTAAGAATTTCCTTGCCAGATCATCCCAAGTGCGGATTGAATTAGCTAGCTCCTTATTCAACCACTCCTTAGCTTCGCCAAGCAGAGAAAAGGGGAAAAGTGGCAGCCAGACATAGTCCTTGGAAACGTTTGGATAGTTGTACGTTTCCGTAATTTCCAAAAAAATTCTGAATAAGCCTCTGCGGGTCTTCACGAGGTAGACTCATAAATTGCCCTGTGGACTGGATCAGCTGCACCATGTATTATTTCATTTCAAAGTGCCCAGTGATATCAGGCTTCACGATAGCCTGAGTCATATTAGCCAGATTGGGCCTTGCGGCTTCAATCACCGCGCGTTCCTCATTACCTGCCATCTGAATTGTTTGTGGTTGAACTATGATGTACAACTCTCTTTCATTTCTGGTTCTGGCATCCACCTCGCTCCTCAATTTGTGAAATATTCGTTCAATTTCGGGATCGAGAGGAAGGAGATTGTTTGCGCTTCTACTTCTTCGCATTCAATAGAAAATCTTGTATTTAACAATATCAAAGCGAACTAAAGGTTAAAAACTCGAATAAATAAATAATAAAAGCCCAATTCAATCAAGTAGCTAATTTCTATGTCCCCGGCAGTGACGCCAAAAACTTGTTGCGACCAAAATACTTACGCAAGTGCCCGAGGTCGTCAAGTTATAGAGTAGTGAGTAGAGTATCGTTCCCACGAAGACTTATGATTAGCTGTTGACTGATTCAAACCCAATTACTTTATCTATCAAATATGTTTTTCACAAAAATGGAGATGTAATTGTTGTACTACCTAACTATCAAGAAATAATCTAACTAAAGCAATTAACCTAACGAATAGCAATTTCAATTAACATACAATAGGAGAAGATATTCCAGCGTCACGGGCTAGTTGACAATCATGTTGTGTTCTTGGCTTAAAACGACTAGTTGATTTATCTGGATTGTTGATTGACAGGGTTTATATTACTCATAAGAATCTGTCGAGTTCTTACTCGCCTATTCAAGCTAACTCAATGCCTATATGTCTATGGAATTAAGATTAACAAGAACGCCTTTACAATTCCTGTATTCCAACCAAACAGGGCAATTGGGTATATGTCTATCCCAATTGCGAATCCGTTCCCCGAGGCCCGGGTTCAAGAACCTGCTCTATTTAATTCTATATGCAATCTAGAATTCCCACTTTTGAGTTCAACTCTATATTTGTAGATAGTATTTCACTGTTAGCTACTCAGCAAAATAATTAAAAGCAGAATTAAATAAACAATCCAATTTAATAAACCAATTTCGTCGAATTAAACGTCAAACAACAACTTTCATGTTCCACCCATGACCCCAGAATAATGGGTTTTATTTACTCATGACAACATAAAGATAATCTATGAAAATATTCATCATGGAGAATTGCAAGAAAAAGAAGAAAAAAAGAACTATGATATTTTTGGGTGATCTCTCACACTTGTGTTTCTTGCCCAAGAACTCTCCAAAACAAATCTGCCCTAAGATGGCCGAATTTATACTTTTTATAAGGGTTTTACACCAAATTTTCCCGACTTGACACTTTAGTCCCTGGCTTTTCTGTGTTCTATCGTGGTCCCATCGCGGTTACACCGGGACCGCGGCCAAATAGGCTCTTTGAATCTGCAGCTCCACTCTGCCGCGGTCCTGCCGCGGTTACAGTCTGACCGCGGCAGGCAAAATCCAGCACTTCTTTTGACTTTTCACCTGGTGCATTTCTTGGGCCTTGTTTGATTGGCCTTCTTTTCTCCGTAATTGATCCCAAACTTGCTCCATCGACTACTTCTTTCATTGGATATAGCCTGCAAAGCATGAAAACCACTAATCAGAGCATTTGGTTATCACTTTTTACAACAAAGCTATAGAAAAATGTGGTTCTTTTACGGTCCAATTATAGTATAATTCACCTCTTATCATACAGCATTTTCCTATTAATTTGAAACATTTGAAGATACACAACCTTTCAAGAACAATTTCCTCCTTTTTAAGATATTATTATAAATATATTTTTAGAATAATTATTTTTACATAATCGGGGGATCTTAGAAGGGTAAAAATGTAATTAACTTTTATGTTTAGGGGTTCATGTTTTTAATATAATATAGATTCGAACGGGTTTCGAGGGCCTAGGATATGTTTCAGATGGGCTACAGGCCATTTCTGTAGGTTTTTGAGTTGCTGGTTTCTGGTGTCTGATAACCTTCTTCTCGATCGCGTAGTGTCAGTCATGATCGCGTAGTGTATTGTTGGATTGCCATATTTCTCCTTCATCACATTCGCATAGTCACGGTCGCGAACCTGTCAATTTCGCTGCATTACGTTCACACTCCCTCCTTAGAGCCCTTTTTTGGGCAATGTCAGTTCTTCTACGCGATCACATGTGTCACGATCCAAGTTCTCCCTCCGTGAACTGTCATGACGGTACCTAGTCTCTACGACTAGGTAAGCCTAATAAGTTGCGAAAAAGGGAAATAAAGATATGAAACTAGCAATTCACGGAGTAATATAATAGAAAAGTATAAGATGCCGCTCGATATATACAATAACAACACTCTCGACCAGTATTAACACTCCCAAAACCCAAAATCTCATGAATCAGAAACTAGAGAAAATACAAAATGTTATAACTCGAGAAGTCTAAACAAAGTAAGTACAAAATGTTATACCTCAAAGTCTTTGAAGATTGCCTCGCCTCACAAATGGTATGGATGAGCCGAAGAACCTTGATCTGCACACGAAAAACATGTGCAGGAAAGGGCATGAGTACACCACAGCGGTACCCAGTAAGTGTCAAGCCTAACCTCGGCCGGTAGTGACGAGGAAGGTCAGGGCCCTACTGGTTTTTTTTATATATATATATATATGGTAAAACAGTATGAAGTGCGACTGTACAATTAAAAATACTAACAGTCGATAAAGAGCAAAATAACAGACTGAATGTATTCAGTACACATAGGTAGGAACATGCGTCTCTCAGGATATCGTCTCGTAGTCCCAAACGTAAATATACAGAGGATCTTCTAGGATATCGTCCCGTAGTCTGAATCATAAATATGCAGGGGAAACTCCCAGAATACCAATCAGTAGTCCCAAAGTAAATATCCAGTACAGGGGAATCTCCCAGGTGCCATCCCGTAGTCCCACATATAAACGTGCTGGGGGATCTCACGGAATAATGATTTGTAGTCCAAAAGTAAACATGCTGGGGGATCTACCGGGATATCGTCCTATAGTCCCAAAGTAAACACACAACAATATCAAGAATGAATCTACAGTTCTATTCAAGAATAAATAGAAATTCTACTCTAAACATGATGCAGATAATACAAGTAAGCAGTTAAAACAAGTAAGACAATTAGATCACATAAGCATGATTTTCCTAAACTAAACAAGAGGCTTCAAGTACAAGTATTGCTCAATTACAAGAAAACATAGATATTACTTAATGAAAATGGGGTTTTCAACAATTAGCACGTGTACACACTCGTCACCTCATGTACACGACTCTTATATAACAATACCAAATCCTAAGGGGAGTCCCTCCACACAAGGTTAGTCAAGTCACTTACCTCGAACCAGCTCAAAAATCAACTTGAAACCACGCTTTTTCCACAAGTATCCAACTCCGAGTGTCCCAAATCAAATCAAATAAATTTTATAATGTAAATATAACTACAAACAATGAATTTAGCTAAAGGAATTGAAACTAAGATAAGAAAATAGAAAAAAATGCCCAAAATCCTTCCCATGCCCATGTCTTGGAATCGGGGAAAAATTACTGATTATGAAAACACATTCACTCGCGAGTCTAACCATACCAAAATCACTCCAATCCGATGACAAAATCTTGATCAAAACCCCAAAATTAGGTCTAAGAACTTTTCTCAAGTTTTCCCCAATTTCTCACCCCAAATCCGAAATTAGATGATGAATTCAGGTTTAGATTAATGGGTTATAAGCAAAAAGGAGTTAGGAATCATTACCCACAAACTTCCTCCAAAAATCTCTCCAAAATTTGCCTCCTACCGAGCTTCCAATTCAATTTTGTGATATGAACTCAAAACCCTCAATTTTGATATTTATGTTCCACCCAGACGCGTTCTTCTTCGTGAACGCGAGTCCATTATCGCGAACACGATGCACAAAAAGCCACTGGCCATTTTTCCTCCTTCACGAACGCGAGGGTCCACTCGCGAACGCGTAGCTTACACTGGCGGACCCTATGCGAACGCGAGTATCATGTTGCGAATTCGAAGAATAACTCGGCTGCCTCACCTAAATGCTCTTCACGAATGCGAGACACCTCTCGCGAACGCGATAAAGGTTTTCTCTGCAACACAACAACAAAAAATTTGCCACTTCTCTAAGTCCAAAAATGACCTGTTGAGCACCCGAAACACACCCGAGGCCCCCGGGGACCTCAACCAAACATGCCAACCAATCCTAAAACATCATAAGAACTTAGTACAACCCTCGAATCACCTGAAACAACACTAAAACCACGAATCACCCTCTAATCCAAACCTAAAGAACTTAAAATTTCAAGAGTCCTACAACCGATGCTGAAACTAACCAAACCAAGTCCGATTGGCCCCAAATTTTGCATACAAGTCACATTCAATACTACGGAGCTATTTCAACTTTTGTAATCGGATTCCAACCCTGATATCAAAATCTCACTATCAATCCGGAAACTTCAAAAATTCAAGTTTCGGCATTTCAAGCCTAAATAAGATACGTACCTCCAAAACAGAATCCTAACATGCCCCTAAGCCCGAAATCACCCAACAGAGTTAATTGAATTGACGGAATTCTATTACGAGGCCATCTTCACACTACTTTGACTACGGTCCAAATTCTAAAGCTTAAGCTCCCATTAAGGGACTAGGTGTCCCAAAACACTTTGAAACTCAAAACGAATACTATCAGAAACACACAATAGAAGAAACAAATACAGGGAAAATAGTTAATAGGGGATCGGGGCATTAATTCTTAAAAAGACCGGCCGAGTCGTTACAACATGCATTTTTCCGTGATCGCATAGTGCATTTGTTGGGCAGTCATTATTTCTTCTTTGCGATCGCATGTATCTTTCTGTGATCGCGATGTGCAAATACATATGCAGCAGAATATATTTCCCAAAATCGAGGGTTTTGCCATTCTTATCATATCTTGAATTGTAGAGCTCGATTTTGAGTGATTATTTGTGGGTTTTTCAAAACAATCATTGGGATAAGTGTTCTTCACCCAAAATTTATTATATTCCATGATTTTATCTTTATTTTTATCTTATAGTAAATGTTTTATGTTGAGGAAAATGAGAATTTATGAAGAAATCTTTCAAAATATAAAATGATAATTTGAAGGACGAATTGATATCGGAAGCTGATAATTTTGGTGTGGTTGAACTCGTATCAGAATGGGTGTTCGGGTTTTGTGAATTTCATAGGGTTTTGAGGTGCGGGCAGGGGGATTAAAGTTTTAGGTTTTGTTAAAGATTGACATTTTATTAACCATATTGTTCTTTATGAGTTTTATTTATAATTTGATGTTATTTTGGCAATATTTGAGTCATCCAGAGGTTGTTTTACTCGAGAAGTTCATTCTAGATTAACGGTCTAGCTTCTTTGAGGTAAGTATCTTGTCTAACTTTGATTAGGGGAACCAACCCTTAGGATTTGAGTATGTGGTGCTAATTATGTCATGTGAAGTCCGTGTACGCGATGTGACGAGTACGTGTTCGGGCTTATTTGTGGAATGTTGACCGTTTAGGGCTCTTAGGTTCTTATGTTCATTAGACATGAAGTGTTTTATTTTGTTAAATTCCCCATTTACTAGTTCCACCTTTCGTGCCTTAACTGGAGTTAGTTATTTCATGTTCAACCCTTATTGCCGATTAAACACTTATGTGCCATAACTGAACTTGTTGCATCTTCTATTACCATGCTATCCTTTCCTAATTGCTTATCCTTAGTTGTAGTCATTATTACTTTTTCCTGTAATTCCTTGCCTTTAATTGAATTGTTGAATCTCATCCATAATTGCTCATCCATCAATGAAGTTTTGTTATCCTTTATAATTGTTAACTTATCCTTATTTGGATATATTGACTCATGCTATCTCTCTTATCGTCGAATTGTACTTTTGTGGGACCACTAGTAAACATTATCTCTTTGTTGTTGAGCTATAGTTACATTGTACAATTATTCCCTACTGTGTCTTTCTTTCTGCGTTCGTACTTCCGTCTCTTTATGTTATAGAGTTCCTAAGTTGGTTCACTTGCCGTATTCTTGTGTTATTGTCGCTGTTGCTGTTGTATTAAGTGTTGTGTTTGCACGAGGTTTATGCCATGCGGTTGTTATTGTATTTGCACGAGATCTCTATCGTGCAGTTGTTATTGTGTTTGCACGAGGTGTATGTGGTGCGGTTGTTATTGTGTTTGTAGGAGGTTTCTGCCATGCGTTTGTTATTTTTTTTGCACAAACGTTTTTGCTGTGCGATTGCTATTGTGTTGCATGAGGTTTCTGTTATGTTGTTGTTATTGATACACATGTGGTGGTTTAAGGTATGGGTGTTGAAACACATGCGGTGAGATAAGGTGCGCTTGAAACGCGTGGCTAGTAGGGGAACTACTAGAAGCAATACGATGGGCTAAAATGCGGGATTCAATTTTTGAAAAATTATTTAAAAAAAACTAAATATAAAGGCTCCCGAAGGTGATATAAGGAAAGTTCTGATTCATTTTACTATTTGAGACTACTAGGCGGTACATCGGGAGGGATTTGTTGTCATTTCCCCTTCTCTGTGCACTTGTCTTTGATTGTTGCTTTCCGCAGCATACTACTAATTGGTTTCCTTCGTGTTGCTCTATTTTCTCAGTTCTATGTAGCTAACCTTGTTGTGCTTGTTGTAACGTTCACTTCATTGCTGTCTTATTTACACTGTATATTTTGTGGCAATCATTTCTGATGTGCCACTCATTGTCTTTACCCTAGTTTTTAGACTTGAACTGTGGTAGGGAACTTGCACAAGCATACACGAAAATGAATCACCCATATCATTTTAAGAATATGAATCTCGGTATTTTTATCATAACATGTACTCTGGTCTACTTGCCTTTCGTGCGAAGTTGTTCTATCGGAACAGGAGTCGTCCGCGCGCTTATGAATTGAAATGTGGGCATAAGATGCCTAGTGATTATGGTTCAAGACTCGGGACCCATGAGCAGGGATTATGAGGTTCAGTAACTCATAGAAATGTGTGAACAAATCAGGTGTGAAATCGGTTGTTCTTATAGAGTGGTTGCTGGTTTTCCTTTATTTGGTTTCACTGGACTTGGACTGTGTTTAGCTTACTGTACAACAATATTACCTGACTACTTCCTATTGAATGTTGGTGTATCATTGCAAGTATTGTTTTGTATTCCTTATCCTGCTTAGCTTCATATTAATATTGTTTCTCTGTTAGTTCATCTACACACTTGTTCAGGTTGTTTATTCCGTTAGGTGTCTTGACTTTACCTCGTCACTACTCCACCGATGTTAGTCTTGATACTTACTCGGCACCATTGTGGTGTACTCATACAACACTTTTGCACATTTTTGTACAGATCTAGATGCCACAGTTGTTGTTGATTATTAGCTGGTTGGTCGAGCTGTGGAGACTCAAGGTAAACCTCCCGTAGCTTTCATAGGCCTCAAAGTCATTTTCTGATATTTTTATTATATTTTAGTTCTATCCCGAATAGTTGTATTTAGGGATTTTCTAGCAAACTCAGTAGACCTTATGACGAGTACTACTGGTTTTGGGAATTATAAGTTTTGTATAAATATTTCTATTTCATATTTAGTATTTAATGGTTAAATATTTCTAATAATTCATTAAGTGTTAGGCTTACCTAGTCTTAGAGACTAGGTGCCGTCTCGACATTCTACGGAGGGAAATTGGGCCGCGACACCTGCACTTAATATCCAGCATGCTTATTGTACCCTTCTTGGACATCAAGTAAGTCCTTTTTGTGTTATAGGGATGTGACTTTATGTATGACTTTATGGGCTGCAAGTTTAGACACATTTTAGGTGCCAAATTGGTCCAAAAATGGATTGACTAGGACCTTCTTCAAAGGATGTCTCTTGGGATGCAATCCTCTTCTTAGACATAAATTTAGGCCATAAAACAATTGTAATACCTAGCCAATTCACATCCTTTATCCTTGAGATCTTCCCCCCAATTAATAACTTCTTTATTTGCACTTGAAGTTTAATGACCTTGTTTTGCAACTGTTTAGCTTGACATATTGTTAAAGGCCCTCTTTGACATTCCAAAGCTTCGTCCTTGTCCTTGCATAGCTTTGATCTTCCTAGGATGCTGTCATTCCCCTATTCTTGAAGAAAATGCGTCCTCATTTTTTGACCTTGCAAGAAAATGAAGTCATGCACTAGTAAATAGCATCCACTAATCTAATAAAATGGTAGGAATAAAACAAGGTAGTGACCATGTGTCCACTTATCCCATTTAATCCTAATAAATGTAAATACTCACTTATAAATCATATGGACATCATCATCCCAATAAAATTTGTGCCTACTTTGATTTGTCCAATAAGTACATCTCTTAGATGCACTATGTAATGAAATTTGCAATGCGGTCTTGTCAATAAGGTAGTCCAAACATGTGCATGACAAAGAAATTACAAAAGATTGACCAAGCATTCATTTAATATAAGTATCTCTACCACATTTAAAAAATAAGACACTTTTTATAATATAGCCATGTATCAATTACAAATCCCATGCATTCTTCTACATGTATGCTATAAAAATGCACGTGAATTCTAAGAAAGGTTAGAAGAACCCATAAATTGCAAAATAAATTTTTCAATGTATTCAAGCTCATGATTATAATTTTCCCCAATAATATTCACAATATAAATGGATTATAAACAATCGCTCAAGCTATTACAGAAAGAGTCATAGATAGGTTCATGAAAGAATACTTGATCACAAGAGTCATAATAATCATGCATATCCTCTTTACTAGTAGCAAAACCTTTTACAAGATCACAATGAACCTGACTTAAATAATGACTCCCCTTCACACAACAAAAATCACATTCTAGTAATTTATCACATGAAATTCATTCCTCTTTCTAGCAAGTTGGACTTATATAATCATCTGTGTCATACTTAATTTCAAAAAGAAGCAAATTACTCTTGCACTTGAACTTGAATATTATAGTTAATGAATTTATATGCATCAAAATATCATCATCCACAAGAATAATAATGTCACTTACATAAGAGATAAGAGTATAATTCATTACCTTCAAAAATATCTTAGATGTTGTTAAAAGCCCAAGAGTTCGAATAAACCAATTATACATAACATACATGGACTTATTTACCAACGGAATATCATCACCTAGTATTGTTTATGCATGGCTCCAACTTAGCAATGCTTTCAAGGAACTCCATGTCATAAACCTATAAATAAGAACAAAATAGACAAAAGGTTCAATAACAAAGAACTTAACCAAGATTTTATCTTCCACCATCCAACAAGAATTGATTTCGCCTAATTCATGTTGGAATCCAATTGGATCCTTTGTGTCATGACTCAGAATTTCCACCTTCGAGGCCGTGATGGCGCCTAACATTTCACTTGTTAAGCAAGCCAACGTTTGAGAATTCACAAAATCAACTTCAGCCAATTTTTAATAATATATTTAATAAAGCTAAAAAGAATCTAAACAGAGTTTGCGGAATATTATAAAACCCAAATTATCAGAAACATTTAGGACCTAGAGTCACAACTCATGAGCTACTACAATTCACTACAAACAGAGTCTGAAAGATAATGCACTGTTCTGAAGGAAAAGAAATAGTAAAATAACAAGACTAGGAAGAGACTCCAGGGTATGTAGACGCCAACAGATCTACCTTGGCCTCCTGACCATCAAGTCCAGCTACTAATTTCACGATCAGCTAGGGCCGATACCGAAATCTGCACAGAGGTGCAGTGTAATATCAGTACAATCGATCATGTGCACTGGTAAGTGTCGAGCCTAACCTTGACGTAGTAGTGACAAGGCTAAAACAAGACACACACATAATAACCCTGTGCAATTTAATAGTATATATAAAAAATAACGACAAGTAAGAGATAAACAAATAATATCGGGAGGGGGACATGTTGAGGGCGTTACAAGATAGAGAATCACATCAGTAAAAAAACTGGATAAGCTAATATACCTTGGACCAATAATAACAAGTAAACACAGTAAAGGAAAATGCACGTCATCACCCTTCATGCTTTTAATCTCAACCTCGCCAGATAATCAATAGAAACCGCACGACATCACCCTTAGTGCATTAACTCTCTCGTAACATAGAATGAAATTAACCTTCATGCATTAACACTCATAAAACGTGGCACGACATCACCCTTCTTACATTAACAGTCTCCCTCACAAAAATAAAGAACAATAACAACATGTAGATAGAAATATCAAGAACAGGTCTTACTTCAACAGTTGGTTCCACAATACCAACCTCAACTTTGAATCAATACCAAAACCTATAAATACGATAATAACGATCAACACAACAATAAACTAGTCTAAGCATGAGTAATACGATCACGGAAAGCTATAATTTCATGAATAAGACTCACTCGCATTCTTTAACTTGACAACATCACATAGGTGCTCGTCGCCTCACCTATATGTTATATCTAAGATTCAGACACATAGAAAATAAGCAAATAATACCTAATCACCTAATCCAAGGTTAACCAAGACACTTACCTAGGTCCAACGTCCTAACTCAAAGCTCAACCACAACTTTTCCCTTCAAACAAGCTTCCAGAGCAACAGATCTAGCAAATTACCAACCAAACGATTCAATTTAAGCCTTAGGAACTAAGAACTACCCACGATTCTAAAGAATTCAATTTAGGCCATTTTGAAAAAGTCAACAAAAGTCAACACCCCTGCACGCTTGGTCCAAACCTAAAATTCGGACCAAAATCCGATTAACATTCACCCTAAGCCCGGATATATAATTGGTTTTGGTATCCGACCTTAATTTGAGGTCTAAATCCCCAAATTTTGAAATCCCTAGATCTACCCAAGAATCCCCAATTTCCACCATGAAAATCTTAGATTCTAGGTTGAAATCTTGTATAATATGGTGAAAGATTGAACGAAACTAGTTTACAATAACTTATCTATGATTTGGGGAAGGAAAGGTCTTTGGAAAATCGGCTCTTGTGTTTTAGGTTTTTAAAATTTTAAGAATGAGAGAAAATCCTATCTAAGTCACTTTTACACAGCTATAGATGTCGCATTTGCGATGCGAAGCTCGTGAATGCGAGGGGACTATCGCAAATATGAAGTCCTTCGCACCTCTGCTTCCTTTTCAAATGCTAAGGTTTGTCTGCAAATGCGAACATACCCCTTCGTAATTACGACAGAAACGATTGCATTTGCGATCATGCCCTCCCCCGGACTTACTTCGCAATTGCGAGGAATGCATAGCCCAACTACTTTTCGCATTTCCAATGAGTAGCTTGCAAATGCGAAGCTGTCATGCTCGCAGATGCAAACTCTGATCTCGCAAATCCGTGATCAGAGGCCATTTCCCAGAAATTGCAGATACCAGCAATGCCTAAGTCCAATTTTACTCCGTAGCCTATCCAAAACTCACCCGAGCCCTTGGGGATCCAAACCAATCATGCACACAAGTCTAAAAACATCATACTAACTTGCTGGGCAATGAAATCGCCAAAATAACACCTAGAACTCACCAAATCAAATGAAATTCTGAATAACACTTTTAAATTTTTATTTTCTCAATCGGACGTCCGAGTCACGTCAAACCAACTCCGTTTCACACCAAATTTCAAAGATAAGTCATAAATAAGATATTGGACCTATGCCGGGTTTCGAAACCAAAATACGGATCCGATATCCGTAAAGTAAAACCTTGGTCGAACATCTCCATTTCATTAAGTCTTTAACTTTCAAATTTTGACAATGTCCGATATCTCGGGCTAGGGACTTCCGATTTCGATTCCGAGCATACGCCCAAGTATAAAATTACGATACGGACCCACCGGGACCGTCAAATTATGAATATGGGATGTTTACCAAAAATGTTAACTGAAGTCAACTCAATTGAAGTTTTAAGCAAAATTTCTTATTTTTATCAACTTATAACATAAAAGCTTTCAGGAAACATGCCCGGACTGTGTATGAAAATTGTGGAGGGTAAAAATGAGATTTTTAAGATTTAAAAACACAGAATTGAGTTCTAAAATACAAGTTGACCTTTCAGGTAATCACATGCTCCACCTCTAAAACAACCAATCGTCCTCAAACGGACATAGACAAGTACTTGAGCTTGTGAAAAGGTGGGGATATCTACTCTGCATATTGGACTCAGACTCTCAGGTAGCTTCCTCAACAGGATGACCTCTCCACTGCACTCGAACTGATAGATAACTCCTCGATCCCAATTGACAAACCTGCCAGTCAAGAATAGCTACCAGCTCCTCGTTGTAGGTCAAATCCTTGCCCAGCTGGACAGTGCTGAAGTCTAACACGTGGAATGGATCGCAGTGATACTTCCGAAGCACGAACACATGGAACACTAGATGTACCGCTGATAAACTAGGTTGTAATGCAAGTCTGTAAGCCACCTCTCCCACTTCCAAACCTCATTACACCCTTCATGGGTGACACCCGGAGTAACGCTCTCTCTCCGACCATAAATGCAACATCATAAACCTTACGTTCGGTGTAACTCTTCTTCCTCTGAGCTGTGCAAAGTCTAATCCTGAATGATCTTAACCTTATCTAAGGCATTCTATACCAAATTTGTACCAAATAATCGAGCCTCCCCCGACTCAAACAATCCAACCGGCGATCGACACCGTCCACCATATAGTGCCTCATAGGGAGTAATCTGGATGCTCGACTAATAGTAGTTGTTGTAGGAAAACTCCGCTAGCGACAAGAACTGATCCCACGAATCTTCGAGGTCAATAACACAAGTGCGGTATCTTCTAATATCTGAATAGTGCGCTCGGACTTCCTGTCCATCTAAGGATAAAATGATGTGCTCAACATGACCCGCGTGCCCAACTCACGCTGCACTTCCCTCCAAAAATACGAGGTAAACTACGTACCCCAATCAAAAATGATAGACACGAGCACACCATGAATACAAACGATCTCACGGATATAAATCTGTGCCAACCACTCTGAAGAATAGGTAACTGCCACAGGAATGAAATCCACAACAGCCTATACTACATCAAACTTCTTCTGAGTTTGTAAGAGTCCAACAACAAAATCCATAATGATACGCTCCCACTCCCACTCAGGATTCTCTATCTTGTAAAGCAAACTACAAGGTCTCTGATGCTCGTACATTACTTGTTGACAATTTAGACACCGAACCACATATGCCTTTATATGTTTCTTTATTCTCCTCCACCAATAAGGCTACCGCATGTCCTGATAGATGTTGGCAGCGCCTATATGAATAGAATACCAGGAACTATGGGCCTCCTCTAGAATAAACTCACGAAGTGCATCCACAATAGGCACACAAACACAACCCTACATCCTCAAAACTCCATCATCTCCGATCGTAACCTACTTGGCATCACCGTGCCACACTGTATCCCTAAGGAAAAGCAAATGAGGTTCATCATACTACAGCTGCCTGATATGCTCAAACAATAAAGACCGACCGACCGTACACGCTAAACACGAATAAGCTCTGAAATATCCAACCTCGCGAATTGATTGGCCAAGGCTTGAAGATATAATGCAAGCGGTCTTTCACCGACTGGAATGTTCGTAAGGCTGCCCACACTAATTGAATTTCTACTCGAAGCATCGACCACCACATTGGCTTTCTGGGGATGACACAAGATGGTGATATCGTAAGATTTCAATGCCTATAATCATATTCTCTGCCTTAAATTGAGCTCATTTTTCTTGAACCAATACTAAAAACTACAATGATCCGTGAATACCTCGGACGACACACCATAAAGGCAGTGTCTCCAAATCATCAGTGCATGAATAATAGATGCATGCTCTAAATCATGAATAGGGTAATTCTTCTTGCGAACCTTCAGCTACCATGACGCATATGCAATCACCCTGCTATCCTGCATCGATACTGCATCAAGTCCACTACGAGATGTGTCACAATATACTATATAAGGTCTTGAACCTGTGGACAACACCAACACCGGTGCCATAGTCAAAGCAGCCTTGAGCTTCTGAAAGCTCGCCTCACACTCATCTAACCATCTAAATATGACACCCTTCTGGGTCAACCTAGTCAACGGGGCTGCTATAGATGAAAACCCCTCCACAAACCAACGGTAATAACCCGCTAATCCAAAGAAACTTTGGATCTACACAAACCGACTGCCTCATTCTTCTTAGAATCTACATGAACACCCTCTGCTGATACAACATGCCCCAAGAAGGCGATTGAGCTCAACCAAAACACGTATTTTGAAAACTTAGCATATAACTGGCTGTATCATAGAGTCCGAAGAACGATCTGAAAATGCTGCTCATGCTCTTCTCGACTGCGGGAGTAGATCAAGATTTCATTAATAAACACAATCATAAAGGAATCAAAATAGGGCTTGAACACCTGGTTCCTCAAATCCATAAATGTTGTTGGGGGCCCAAATGACATCATTAGAAACTCATAATGCCCATATGGAGTCTGAAAAGTTGTCTTAGGTGCATCGGATGCCCCAATCCTCAACTGATGATAGAGGTGTTGGGGGCCCAAATAACATCATTAGAAACTCATAATGCCCATATGGAGTCTGAAAAGTTGTCTTAGGTGCATCGGATGCCCCAATCCTCAACTGATGATAGAGGTGTTGGGGGCCCAAATAACATCATTAGAAACTCATAATGCCCATATGGAGTCTGAAAAGTTGTCTTAGGTGCATCGGATGCCCCAATCCTCAACTGATGATAGACAAACCTCAAATAAAACTTTGAAAACACTCTGGCACCCTGAAGATGATCAAATAAGTTATCAATCCTTGGTAATGGATACTTGTTGTTTATGGTGACTTTGTTCAACTGCCGATAATCTATGCACATCCTCATCGATCCATACTTCCTTTTCACAAACAACATGGGCATACCCCAGGGCGAGACACTAGGTGTAATAAAGCCCATATCAAGCAAGTCTTGCAACTGCTCCTTCAATTTTTCAGACTCTAGCAGGGCCATGCGGTATATCGGGATAAAAATGCTCTGAGAACCCGGGGCCAAATCAATATAAAAGTCTATAACTCTGTCGGGTGGCATACCCTGTAGGTCTGAAGGAAAAACCTTCATGAACTCACGAACAAATGGCACAGACTCCATAGAAGGAACCTCCGAACTAGAATCGCAATCACTAGCCAAATAAGCTAAATACCTCTTCTAACCATATGCCGAGCCTTCACATACCAGATAACCATATTGGTATAATGGCATGCAGTCCCTCTCCACTCCAAACGAGGCAACCCCGGCAAGACTAAGATCATCATCTTGGCGTGACAATCCAATATAGCATGATAAGGTGACAACCAATCCATCCCTAAAATGACATCAAAATTGACCATATCTAGAAGTAAGAGATCTACACGAGTCTCAAGACTCCCAATGGTAACCACACACGATCGATAAATGCGATCTAATAGCATCTTCCATAGCGGTGAACACATACACAGGGGCACCAAAAGAATCACGAGGCATAACCAAATATGAAGCAAAATAGGATGACATGTAGGAATAAGTGGAACCTGGATTAAATAGAACTGAGGCATCTCTACTGCAAATTGAAACCCTACCTGTGATAAGTGTGTCAGAAGACTCATCCTCAAGCCTGGTCATAAAAGCATTGCATCGGGTCTGGGCCATACAACTCTGAACTACATCTGAAGGATGTTCCCTGTATGGCTGACCTCCACCTCTAGCACCCTGATATCAACCTCTAAAGCCTCGAGCTCCACATCTAATTTTTTGACCCCTACCTTTAGCTGGGTGAGTGGGCGATGAAGCACCCAGTACCAGAAACATGGCACTAGAACCGTGATGCTGAGAACTACTCGATGCTCAAGGGCAAAACCTAAAAATGTGCCTTAGGTCACCGCAAGTATAAGAAGACCTCGGGTGTTGAGACTGCTGACTCTAAAACTGACCCTATCGGCCTGAGTAACAACCCTGGAAACCCTGGAGCGGAGGTGCACTAATAGGAGCTGGTGGTGCATTGTATGCCAGTTGATTGGAATAATGCATATGTGGGCCACGACCACCTGAAGCACAGCATAAAGCTTGGAGTGTGGATTGAAACAGCCTAGGAGGATGGCCTCTACCAAAACAACCTCTGACTCCAGATGAAGCATCGCTAAATCCACTAGAATGATAAGGTCTTTTGTCAGATCCCTGACCACTTCCCTATGCTAGTACCATCTCGACTCGCTTGACAACATTGGTAGCCTCTTGAATAGAAATCTAACTCCCAGTCTCCTTAGCCATCTACAATCTGATAGGCTGAGAAAGAGTCCCTCTATAGACCACATCACCCTCTCTCTAGGGTAGGAAGCAGAAGAATAACATCTGGAGTCACAAGACACGAGCTACTATGATTTACTGAAAGATAATACACCTTTCTAAAGGAAAAGAAACACTAAAATAACAGGACTAGGAAGAGACTCTAGGTTCTGCGGATGCCAGCAGATCTACGTTTGTCTCCTGACGATCAACTCCATCTTCTAACCTCATAATCAACTAGGGTCAATACCATAATCTACATAGAAGTGCAGTGTAGTATCAGTACAATAGACCACATGTACTGGTAAGTGTCGAGCCTAACCTCAACGAAGTAGTGACGAGGCTAAGACAAGACACACACATAATAACCCTGGCAGGTAAGAGATACACAGATAGTATCGGGAGATGGACATGTTGAGGGGGGGTTACAAGATAGAGAATCACAATAGCAAAGAAACTCTATGAACTAATATTCATTGAGCAAATAATAACAAGTAAACAAAGTAAATGAAAATGCACGGCATCAACCTTCTTGATTTTACTCTCAACCTCACCAGATAATCAATAGAAACGGCACGGCATCACCCTTCATTCATTAGCTCTTTCATAACATGGAACGACATGACCCTCGTGTATTAACACTCACAAGAATGGCACGGCATCGCCCTTCGTGCATTAACACTCTCCCTCAGAACAACAAAGAACAATAACAACGGGGAGATAAGAATATCAAGAACAAGTCTTACTTCAACAATTGGCTCCACAATACCAACCTCAACTTTGAATAAATACTCAATCAATACCAAAATCCGTAAATATGATAAAAACGAGAAACATAATGATAAACTAATTTAAACATGGGTAATACGATCACAGAAAGCTATAATTTAATGAATTAGACTCACTCGCATGCTATAACTTGACAACATCGTATAGTTATTCGTCATCTCACCTATATGTTGTATCTAACATTCAAACACATAGCAAATAAGAAAATAATACCTAATCCCTTAAGTCAAGGCTAACCACAATGCTTACCTCGCTCCAACGGCCAAACTAAAAATTTAACCATAGTTTTTCCCTTCAAACAAGCCTCCGGACTAATTCAATCAAGAAAATTACCAACCAAATAATTTAATTTAGGACTTAGGAACTACCCACGATTGTAAATAATTCAATTTAGGCTACTTTTGAAAAAGTCAACAAAAGTCAACACTGGGTTCGCTTGGTCCAAACCCAAAAATCGGGCCTCAACCCGACTACCCATTCACCCCCGAGCCCGAATATATAATTGGGTTTTTAATACAATTTCAGTTTGAGGTCTAAATCCCCAAATTTTGAAATCCCTAGTTACTACCCACAAATCCCCAATTCCACCATGAAAATCTTAGATTATAGGTTGAAATCTTTAACAAATGAAGTGAAAGATTGAAAGAAACTAGTTCAGAGTCACTTACCTATGATTTGGGAAAGAAAAGGTCTTTGGAAAGCCGCCTCTTGTATTTTAGGTTTTTCAAATATTAAGAATGGGAGAAAATTCTGTCTATGTCACTTTTACACAGTTGCAGATATCACATTTGTGACCTGACCTTCGCAAATGCGAGGGGACTATCGCAAATACGAAGTCCATCGCACCTCTGCTACCTTCTTAAATGCGAAGGTTTGTTCATAAATACGAACATCCCTCTTCATCATTGCATCCGAAATGATCACATTTGCGATCATGACCTCCCCCAGACTCACTTCGAAATTGCGAAGATTTTCTCGTAATTGCGAGGACTGCTTGTCCAAGCTACTCTTCGCATTTGTGATGAGTAGCTCGCTAATGTGAAATTTTCATGCTCGCAAATGTGAACTCTGATCTTGCAAGTGCGATATCATAGGCCAATTCCCAGAAATTGTACATACCAGCAATGCCTAAGTCCATATTACTTCTGTAGCCTATCCAAAACTCACCCGAGCCCTTGGGGCTCCGAATAATATTCTCAAGAACACTTTAAATTTTCTATTTTCTCAATCGGACGTCTAAGTTACATCAAACAAATTCCGTTTCTCACAAAATTTCACATACTAGTCATAAATAGGGTAATGGACCTATACCAGGTTCTGGAACAAAAATACGCACCCGATATCCAAAAAGCCAAAACATGATCAAACATCTCCATTTCATTAAGTCTTTAACTTTAAAATTTCGACAAAGTCCGATATCTCGGGATAAGGACTTTCGATTTCTATTCCGGGCATATGCCCAAGTCCCAAATTATGATACAGACCCATCGGGACTGTCAAATCATGAATTCAGATTTGTTAACAAAAAATGTTGACTGAAGTTTAACATAAAAGCTTTCCGTAAATACGCCTGAACTGCGCTTGCAAGAGGAGGGTAAAAACGGGATGTTTAAGGATTAAAAGCGCATAATTGAGTTCTAAAACACAAGATGACCTCCATCTCTTATGCCTCACCTCTCCTTTTAGAACGTCTTTCAACATGTGGCTGCACAAAATCACAAGAACTATAACAGGAAAGAGTTAATGGGTTAGGACGTAAAGAATATATTTTCTTACTTACACTCTCTTTAGCTTTCATCACAAGACTTAACTTTTTTCTCGCCCTTAGCTTATTTTCTATCACTAAAGTTTTTTGCTTTTTCTTCAATCAAACCCTCTTTTTTTTCTTTCTCTACCTTACGGACTTTTATTATCTCATTGCCTTCTCTCTTTTCGTTCCCTCAAGCTAACTCTTTTTCTCACTTGACATCCCATTATCTTCACTCAACACAACTTCTCCTTTTCCTCTCTTGAGATGTCGACATGCACTCCCTTACTCCTCTCATTATTTTCTCTCTCATATTTTTTTTATATTTTCTTTAACAATCTTTTCATCTTTATAAATTTGTAAGGCAGTCAACGGTCCAAGAATGAGTTTTTTCCCGTTACTCTAATTTTTAAAAATATTATATGAAGTTCTTCTATAGGCATACTATGGTTTTCCAATAAGATATAATCATAATTCACGAGAATCACGTCACACCATATCACATCCTCATACTTTTCAATAGAAAATAGTGATAACACTCTTTTATTTACCTTTACTCCTCTCAATATGTAGGGTTCAATATGTTCAACATAAAGCAAGTTTAATTTCTCAACCGTACAAGTGCCAATTGAGTGATATCCAATCTCTTTGTCAATTCAAAAGGCACAAATGGCAGACATCACTATAGCTCTATTTGAAAAATAACTTTATGATTATCTTCCTTCAACTCGGTATACTGTAAGTTCGAGTTTTCAAGTTTTTGGGTCATAGCTTGCCTTGTTTCACTTTAACTACATGTTTGAGATATCTTGACATAAATTAGAAGAAATATGTATCTTTTAAATTTGACTTTTTCTCTCTAATGTTCTCGCCTATCTTACCTTTTTCACTCAAATAAAATCTTGGTCGTTAATTTTTAGATTTATTAATAAACCTTACAAGTCACAACCTTAGTGATAAGAATGCAGAGTAAAAAATAAAAGGAAAGTGAAGGACAAAACATAGGAAGAATATGAATTGGTTAGTAGGAAACAAAGGAAAGAATTTAGGAAAATCCAAACGCACAAGAATAAGGAAAGAAGTTAACTTAATGTTCAAGAAGTAGGATCCCGTCTTCTTGTTTACTTTCTTGACTTAGAAACCAAATAATACTTGAATTCTAAAAATAATAATGAGAAATAACACTTTTTTAGGCTGATTTTTTTTGTGTTTTTTTGCTGAAGAACATCCCGAGATTATCAGGATTAAAATATTGATTAGCCTATTATTTGATACCACTTGATACCAACACAATAGGGGATTCAAGAATTACTAAGAAAAATAAGAAAATCAAGGAATGTTCAAAGCTAAAAGAAAATAGGGAAACAAAAAAAGAAGATAAATATTAAAGATAGATTAAATTCTAGAAGTCTATTCTTGAAGTTGAATTCTAACAATAATAATTAGCTAACGAAGAACTAATCGCCTTTGATAGAGAATTAAAAATAATAGAAAGATTGTAAAACCTGATCCTTTAGAATAACAAGAACAATAATAAGTCCAAACTTATCACATTTCTTGAATACCTACAAGTGATGTATGATTTCTAAAGAGTTTAATCTTACCATCTTAAGTTGAGTCTTGAAGGTTGACGAATAAATACAAGAGTTGCCACATACAAGAGTGCAAGAAAAATCTCATAACTTTTATTGATAATAGTTTATACTAATATATCTAAAAATAAAGAATACACCCTTTATATAGGTAAGATAGGTCTATAAATTAAGACTAAATAAAACAAGGAAATAAAGTCCAAAACTATTTTGGACAACAAGTTCATCTACCTTTGGAAAAAGAAGAAATACTAGGAAATAAAAATCAAGTTATTCTTGGAAAGTAATTCCAACAATCATAGGAAAAGGAAAACATAACTTTAACTATATAAGCAATAAATATAGTCCTAAAATATATAGAAATAAGTTTAAATCAATCTAAGATAGGATCTTGAAAGTTCCAAACCAATCTTGGAAATCTTGAAAGAAATTTAGCAGGAACTTGGCACAAACTTGTGCTCAACATCTAGCAAGCCTATTTTACCTTTCTTGGACATAGAGTAAGTCCTATTTTTGTTATAAAAATATGAATTTACGTAGACTTCATGGGTTACAAGTTTGGACATATTTTAGGTGCCAAATTGGTCCAAAAGGTGATTGACTAGGACTTCCTTCAAAGGATGTTCCTTGGGATCCAATCCTCATCTTTTTGGATATAAATTTGGGCCATAAAACAAATGCAATACCTAGCCAATTCATATCATTGACCGTGACTTGTTTGGAACTGTGGCGTTATTGTTATTGTTTACATATAACAATCTTGAAGTATGATATAATTGTTAGTAAATCTACTATTTGAATTTTGTGTGTGGATATTTTCCTGCATATTGCCAAGGATTAGAGAAAAGTTAATTAAGTTTTGCTATTATATATGTATCAGTTAATTAACTGATTTATCATATTAGAGATATTTGTATTGTTTACTGCTACCTTCTGCTTTGGTTCCTTGCATCTTACTGTTGTTACTGCATTCTGCTTACTGCCACTGTCACTGCCACTGCTTCCTTCCATCCTTTTCTTTGGCTTCTAGATTGTAGCTAATATGTTATGACCCAAAATCCACCAAGGGTCGTGATGGCGCCGGACACACTGTCAGGAAAGCAAATACTAAGAAGTTAATTAAATTCCCATTTTAATATTTGTCTAAATCATTTTCTTTATACATTAAAAAATAAATAATGAAATTCACAAAAATAAACATGAAGTCTTTAACAAAATTAATATTGAATAATCTCATAATCATCGTAGAACCCGGTGTCACAAGTACATGGGCTATCTCTAGGAGACAATGTAATACAACAACCATCCGGAATACCAATTGGAAAAATAGTAAATACAGTAATCTAAAAGAGACTTTGCTGGCTGCAGGTCGTCTCGAGAAGTGCAGCTCACCTAAGTCTCCGTATCAACCAAGCTGCTATGCCCATTAGACCACTAGAGATACATGTGTATTTGCAAGAAAAATGCATAGCAAGTGTAGCATGAGTCCAAAAATAATGTGTGCCCAGTAAATATCCCGTCTATTCTCAAAATATTAGAGATGAGAGGTCAACTTTGACACTTACTAGGGGTCCTATAATAATAATACCAATAATATAGAAAATCGGGGATTTTTATAAAAATGACTTTAACTCAATAGCATGAGACAAGTAAATAATTCTTTTATTAATAGAAAATTTCCAAATTTGTTTTCGACATTTATACATTTATCTCAGGACATGGAGACAATATCATCATTTATAGATTTGCAAGTTAAGCAATAAAAGAATAAGCAAACAATAACGAGGTCGTAGGACCTGATCCAACAATATTTAAATTGTGCACTGCTAGAGGGTCGAATGGTGTGAACCATAGATCCATCTATTTAATCTACCGATGCATTCGGCCCGTTCCACAATAGAAAAATACATTCAAACAGTCAAATCAAGAATCTTTTAAAAGTCAAGAAATGATGTTTAGCTTTTTAAAAATTTATTTATACATTTTATATGTGTTTAAGAATTTTTAAATTGACAACAAGGTTGCAAATATAACAAGAAAACATGCTTTTGGGCCCTAGACTACCTGGACTTAAACATAATAGTAGCTACGCACAGACTCAAGCTTCTCCCTTTCTACCAGCGTTCCTAGGGGGCCTAAACTATATTCCAGATCTAATGGTTTTCAACGCTTTCTGCTATTTGCACCAACCCTGCGAAATACATATACAAACAAACAGTACACATGGAAATGGTCCAAGTTTTCTCAATCTTAGCTACCCATAAATTTCTCAATTTATTATAGTAGAAATGACATAAAGTACGAACCAAGATCCATGAGATGAAAACTGATAGGAGCACATAACCAATTAACTTACCTATAGGGATAATTCCCTCTTACAGAGTTAGAAAGGAGACTCACCTCGCTCCGAAGTTCCATAACGGCATTCCACACCCTTCTGAAGACTCAAATTGATGCACAACATTCCGAAACTAGCCAATAATTATTTAGACCCATTAATACATGTCCAATTACTCAAAATAATCCAATTTATAACACTTTATAACCCCAATAGAAAAGTTGACAAAAATGCCCTGGGACCACTTTCCCGGATTCCGAAATTTTTCAAAGATAAAGCTTACCCATAACCTCTCGAACTCAAATATGTAATAAACTCTCAATTTCAGGTCTAAAATCGTGGTCAAAATCTAAAATTATCAATTTTCTAGGTATTCCCCTCAATCCAAAGTTTCTACCAATTTTGATGCTAAAATCCATACAAAATCAATGTATTTAACTCAAAACTAAATAACCCACTTACCTAATGCTTGGTGGTGAAAATGGCACTCCCAAGTTGCTTTAAATCGAATCCCATGGAGGAAAAATGGTGAAAATAAGCCAAACCCTCATTTTTAAAAGAACACATTGCCTAGCCCCCTTATGGCACCTGCGGTCACTTGATCGCCTCTGCATTCCCATAGGTGCATTTCCAATTCCACTTCTGCGTTCCCATACTCAAGTAAAAAAATCCGCTTCTGCGGTCTCCTCAGCGCAGATGTGCACCCGCGGGTAAGGTTCCGAACCTGTGGTAACATCCTTTCTCCGCCCAAACTGCATTTGCGACCCCATGGCCGCTTCTGCAGCACCGCACTTGCGGCCAAAACATCGTAGGTGCGGTTATAACAGATATCAGCTGCCCCAATTCTTCCTGAAATTCAAAAATTGATCTGTTAACCATCCAGAATCCACCTGAGGCCCCCTAGACCCCAACCAATCATACCAACCAGTCCCAAAACATAATGCAGACCTGCTCGAGGCCTCAAATCACATCAAATAACGCTAAAAGCATAAACACTCTCCATTTCAAACTTGATGAACTTCTTCATTTGATGTCGAAACCTATCAAATCACCTTTGATTGACCTCAAATTTTGCACACAAGTCATATTTCAAATTAAGAATCTACTCTAACTTTCGGAATTAGATTCCGATCCCGATATAAAAAAGTCCACTTCCAGTCAAACTTCTCAAAAACCTTCAAATTTTTAACTTTAGCCAAATGACTCCAAAATGAACTAAGAACCTCCAAATCCACTTTCGATCGCGCTCCCAATACCAAAATCACCATACAGAGCTATTCCTAGACTCAGAATCCCAAATAGACATCGAAAATACTAAAATGCACTTTAACTCAAACTTATGAAATTCTTCCTAAATGTTAACTTCCACAATAGGCGTCGAAACACTCCCGGGTCATCAAAAACCCGATTTGGACATATGCTAAAAACCATCATATAGGTGTTAAACGGGCCGGGTCAGTCCGGTTCTGGACTGGCCAAGACCGGTTAAAACTGGAACCAGCCCGGATCGGTTAAAGTGGGATGGGTTAGGGGGGACACGCAGGTTGCACCGTTCACATTTTCAATACCAGTTACCCAGACCGCTATAACCCGTTTGCTAAATAATTCTGTTAAACCGGTTAACTGGCCAGACCGATTTAACGATAAATTTTTTTTTTTTTTTTTAACTGGGCCCAGATGTAACGGTTGGCAACGGTCCATTTCAGAAAATGGCCATTGCCCAACGGCTGAATTGCACAATTAGCCCAATTTTATTTTGTCTTTTAAAATTAACCCCCCTTTGAAAAACTATAAATACTGTAACGACCTGATCGGTCGTTTTGAGCTCTAGCGAGTTGTTTAGTAATTTAGGCCATGATCAGCTTCACTTCAGGTATTATGAATTATACGCGTGATCAAAATTGAATTTCGAAAAAGTTTGTAGTTGATTTTGAAAGAGAATACTCATTTCAGAAGCTTCAAGTTGAAAGGATTGGCTAATATTAGATTTGTGAGTAAACAACCTCGAAATTGGGATCTGAAGGTGTAACGACCCGACCCGTCGTCTCATGTATCTCTGCCCCATTTTCCCCGTTTTATGCTTCTATATGTTTCATTAAATGTGTTTGGTGAATTTGAAGTATTTCATATAGAGTTTGGTTGGAAATGAGACAACTAGTCTCCTTAAGAGAAGGTTAGTTTGGAAAAGTCAACCAGATGTTGACTTATGAGTTAGAGGGCTCGGAATGGTTATCGAGGATTCGACTAGTTTCGGGTGATGATTTGTGACTTAGGAATGCGATCGGAATTGAATTTGGAAGTCCGGCGTAGAATTAGGCTTGAATTGGCGAAGTTGGAATTTTGGCGAATTCCGGTTGATAGGTGAGATTTTGATCCGAGGGTCGGAATGGAATTCCGAGAGTTGCAGTAGCTTCGTTAGGTGATTTTGGATATGTCTGCAAATTTTTAGGCCATTCGGACATCGTTTGGTCGGGTTTTTGATCAAATGCAAGTTTCGGAAGTGTTAGTTTGACTTAGGCTTTAATCCGTGGTAATTTGGCGAAACTGATGTTAACGATAGTGTTTTTATGGCTCGAGCAAGTTTGAATGAAGTATTAGAACATATATGTGCTTTTGGTTGAGGTCCCGAGGGTCTATGCGATCGCAATGGTAGTGATGCGATCGCATAGGGTTAAAAATACCTGGGCAGAATGCTTTTAAGGGTTATTTCATCCGCGACCCATTTATTATATTCACCATTTTTACTCCGCCAAGAGAGCTTTTTAGTCGATTTGAAGAAGGTTTTTGACGGGTATTGATTGGAGGTAATTCTCTTGACTTAGAAACATCATTTTATTGAAGAATCAACACTTAAATTCATGAACGTGTGTTGAAATTGTGAATAACTAGGGCTTGGTTTTGAAAAATGAATTTTTGGGATTTGAAAGGCCATTTGAGTTCCGATTTTGGTAAAATTTATATGTACGGACTCGTGGCGAGACGAGGAATCCAGTGATGTAAATTTTCGAATTTTTCGAGAAGTGGTCCCGGGGTTCGGGTTTTGCCAATTTCGTGACTTTTTTTTTTTGACTTCTTTCAATTGGGTTATGTTCCATTAGCCTGTTGTAATGTATTCATTGTGGTTTTGACCAGATTCGGCGTGCGAGGACGCATATTCGAGAGGAAAAGGCTTACCGTACTAGTCTTGTGGCCGGCTTGAGGTGAGTAATAGATGTAGATGATGACCTGAGGGTTTGAAACCCCGGTATCTCACATTGTGACGCTATATTGAGGCGAGACACGTACTCTACGGTGAGTATGGGGTCGATTGTGATTGGGGACTATGGCTTAGTCCTACCGAATGATGTTCGTACTGTGTTATTGGCTAGAAATTAGCTGGTAAACCTCCTACTTGGATGGTTATGGACATATTCGGGCTATATGCCGGTTATTTGGATCGCGTAGGGATTATTATCACTGTTGCCATAAAATTGAGCATGTTTCCATGATATCAGTCCTGAGTTAAATACTGTCTCAAAATGATTAGCAACCTTCTAAGGTTTTAATCACTTAAACTATAATACCTGTTAAATGAAACTGAAAATGGTAAACTTGATTGTGCCCGTGTGGCTTGCATGCATATATATATATCTGGATTGATTATGGACCGGGCTGAACGCCGCAACGAATGTTACGATGATATTGCGCTTGGGATATAGGATCCCCTCCGAAGTCTGAACCCCCACAATGAGCGCGGGTACCCAAATGGATCAGGCTGTACGCCGCAGCGGTCATGTGCATTGCATTGCATTCATACATCTATACCTGCCCATGATATCTGTCATTAATTGTTGTTATTACACTGTTAAATGTGTAGGAGTATTGGTTATAGCTTTGCAGTGTTGTATCTCGGGNATCTCACTATAATATTGTGGCATCATTAGAGTAAAAGTATTATGGGTTATTAAATGTGTCCTGATAGGTGGCTTGAGCCAAGTTGGGGAGGTTGCGGTTGATTAGCCGATCGCACGGTCTTGTTCTATGTTGGTTCCTTTTGAGGTATGCTGGCGGATCAGTCCTGCTTGCAGAAAATGAGCTGAGGATGGCACGAGTAAAGTAAAATTTTTGATAAAGGTTATATGGTGCTTCGTAGATGTGTGAAGACAATAGGATGTCTTGACCTGCTGTTGATAAAGAATGCTCAGTGTGCAGAAAAGGAAGATGTTCGTTGAATTGGAATGAGATCATATCATACGGTGTCAGAGTGATAATAAGGCACGAGTGGTTCTGTTCATTAAGTCAGGTAATTTGCAGTTGGAACAGGAATGAATGACTCTCGAGAATGGTTTTGCTGTGTTCAAGATTTAGCATGTAATAATCAGGTGTCTTAAGGTTATGTATGTGGTCAGAGACTGTGTTTTCATTAGGAAAGGATCAAGACTTGTGGTATCCTATGTTAATTATGGTAATCTATGTATCCGCATCAAGAAGGTAAATGAAACAGAGTTAGATTCAGAGAGTTCTTCTAGGTAAGGTATTCAGGGATGTGGTATTTCTGGAAACATTTGAGAGAGTAGTCAGTAGGGGCTGTGGCTCCTATCAGTGTAGTCTTATGTTCGAGTCTCGTGTGGTAGGCCTAGATTGAGGCATTGTGATGCTACGGCAAGGGAGAAATATCAAGTGGATGATGAATAAAAAGAGAAATTTGATAGAAGGAATAGCTTGATAATAGACCGAATCGGTATGGTAAAGATATGATTAATTCCTTTTATGTGTTCGAAGTAATGGGCTTTTACAGGCAATTTGCAACAATGCTCTTGAGTTTTGACGGCTTGCTCAGCTTGGTATAGATAGAAGGATTCAGTCCTGGCAGTTTAGCTAGAACAAATGGAGTTGGCAGAGATGTTCTTGTTGGGTTTTAATGTGGTTTGAAGATGAGTATATTTCCTATGGGTATGCGAAGCATGGAGTGTGTAATGACTTTTCTTCTAAATGGGATCAATAAAAGTTATTGACTAGTTAAGTGCGTCGATGTCTGTGGCGCGGAAGGGAGATAAAGTTCTCATATTATCCTAATGTGGTATGGTATATGCGTTATGTTGTGGAGGATTGAGATTTGTATGTGTAAGGCTCGGTTCGGTTCGGAATGGAAAGTCATTAAATTCTTAAGCGGCATGGGCAGCTGTAGGTGATTTAAGAATCGATCTTCAGAGGATTTGGGTGAATGATCCTCATATGACAAGGAAACGGTGTTGCTAATCATAGTGATTTGACAAGGGTATATGTTTTAGAGAAAGGGCAATGTGATTAAGTTGATGGCACTTCAGTATTGTTGCAGCATTTTCTTGATAGGTTGACTGTTGATATCTAAGTGTGTTTGATGGCACAGGAGAATTTTTGAATTTCTTCGAAGAATGACTGTGAGTTCTCATGTTTAGGCTTTTTAGTGGTGGTCGATAGTGTGTATTGGTACCGTTAGCGGCTATTGGGATTTGAGGCCCGAGTGGGACCTTCTTTGTTGGTATGTTAGACTGTGTATATAATGCTGAGCTGTAGAGTGGTTGTCGCAATGTGGGTTGTTCTAGACTATTGTGCTATGGGCTATGTCGAAAATGCTNATTAATGTTGTTGATATACATTGTGATGCTGTGTCAAGTTGTGGGCGTGTTGTTAGGATGGTTTTGGTGATTCTCTCGCAGGTGGATAGGCTCAATTACAAAGGAAACTCTGCCAACATTTTTGAAAAAAAGAATGTGGGGACTTGGTAAAGATTTTGTCGCCTAGAGTGGGCTTAACTGCTGCGGAATGAATGAGGGAATTGAAAAAGAGATATAATACTAGATGATCNATGCTGAGCTATAGAGTGGTTGTCGCAATGTGGGTTGTTCTAGACTATTGTGCTATGGGCTATGTCGAAAATGCTATCGGTTGCGTGGCGAGGTGTGTCGGATTATGATATAGCAGAGTGGTTGGTATTCCAAAGATCAGCGGACGGCTGGGAAGGATTGCTTTCCTTAATTGGGTCTTTGTGATGAATGTCAGTATAGAGGTTTCTACCATTGATTCAGTTCCGGTATTGAGGGACTCTTTTTCAAATGCGTTTCTTGTGGCCGGGCATGTCGCCGGGCAAGATTATGGATTTCGGTATTGATTCGGTGTTAGGCACTCGTATCGTACGGCTGTGGCAAGAGTTATAAAAAGGGGAAGGAGCAGCTTCAGGCTTCTTGGTAATGAGTTCGTTGGCAGGCCGATGTGGCTACGTATTCAGATTGAGATGACTTGGTTTGCCCTGATATGTATTGTTGAGGGATATGTTTAATCTCTCATTATTGAGCTTGTTAGTGATCTGGGGAGATCTATGAGTTGTTTTTTCGGTGCTGTGAGGCGTTATGATTTTTGGACTGTGGGCACATATAATGCGGTGCTATAGAGATTCATAGTGGAAGTTGAGGGGGGAGGACCTCAGTTGTGGTTGATTTTTGTAGCTTACAACGATAGATGTAGATATTGTTAGGCACTTAGTATTTTGTTGTAATGAGCAAATTTGGCTTGATGTGCTTCTCCCTATGTGAGATATATGTATGGATCGGGTGGCACGCCGCCATGGGTATGTTGTCTGGATTGGGTTGCACGCCGCAACAGTGTGATGTTGAGAATAGTTTTCCATATGTTACTTGGTATGTCTTGCTTCCTGGTTTCTGAAGAAAGTTCGTATTGGGTGTTGCTCGGCGAATGGCGCATCGTTTGTGTCCTTTCAGGATTAAAGGGTGTGTATTACTTGCTTCACCGTGGGTGTGATGGATTGCTTGGTTTCAGACACCAATCTGTGCGTGGCTGTCTATTTTGAGCATAGCGAGAGTTGCTACATGTGTAACAGTGTTTGGATAAGATCGCGCATTGTAGCGAGGATACACTGAGATTAGACCCTTCGGGGTAGATACAGGTATTCTATTTCTATGAGGTGGGACGGGTTCCCAGCCTTGTGTTGTGATGGTGCTGAGGAGCTTGAGTTACAGCTCTTTTGTTTGAGTCAATTGTCATGATTTGAGTATGTTCAGACCGCCCATCATTGGTGCGTGGATTATGCAAGTTGTGGGTTAGGCCTGTGATGAGGTGTCATATCACCAGAGTGGTGCGTTGAATTCGAAGTGATAGTTGGAGTAATTAATGAATACGAACAGAGGTGATTTCAACTGATTAGAGGGCTTATATCGAGGTTTGGGCCCGAAAATCTGTTGTGGTATTAGTCAAAAGGGGAGTAACTTCATGAATGGTTGATCTGAGAAATTGATACAGTTTATTGCGTGTTTCATTATTCGTTGGCAGTATATGAAGGTTCTAGAATAAGACCTTTGTTAATAAGAGGTTTTTCCACCGGTATTCCATTGTTATGGACAGCTGTTGTGAATAGAAGTTATCGTTGCAGGTGCTGGATTATGTGGTATATCATGTGATTTCATTGATGTTGCAAGTATGGGTTATTACAGCGGGTTCGAGTTTATTCTGAGTATAGATGTGAAGTTCTTATCGTGTGTATGAGTTCGGAAGTGTAATGTGGTTTTACGGTTATGGCCTAGATGGACTGTGAAATTTTAGCTGTGTTGCATTATCGGTGCCTATGTGAGTTAGGGTGACGTGGTATCACCCCGGGTACATGTTTGGTAAGGTCATTCGGATATTGGTTGGCTTCTAGTACACCTCTGGGTACGCTCGAGGACGAGCGTTTGTTTAAGTTGGGGAGGATGTAACGACCCGACCCGTCGCCTCATGTATCTCCGCCTCGTTTTCCCCATTTTATGCTTCTATATGTTTCATTATATGTGTTTGGTGAATTTGAAGTAATTCGGATAGAGTTTGGTTGGAAATGAGACAATTAGTCTCCTTAAGAGAAGGTTAGATTGGAAAAGTCAACCGAATGTTGACTTATGAGTTAGAGGGCTCGGAATGGATTCCACAGGATTTGACTAGTTTCGGGTGATGATTTGTGACTTAGGAGTGCGATCGGAATTGAATTTGGAGGTCCGGTGTAGAATTAGGCTTGAATTGGCGAAGTTTGAATTTTGGCGAATTCCGGTTGATAGGTGAGATTTTGATCCGAGGGTCGAAATGGAATTCCGAGAGTTGCAGTAGCTTCGTTAGGTGATTTTGGATATGTCTGCCAATTTTCAGGCCATTCGGACATCGTTTGGTCGGGTTTTTGATCAAATGCAAGTTTCGGAAGTGTTAGTTTGACTTAGGCTTGAATCCGTGGTAATTTGGCGAAACTGATGTTAACGATAGTGTTTTTATGGCTCGAGCAAGTTTGAATTAAGTATTAGAATGTATCTGTGCTTTTGGTTGAGGTCCCGAGGGCCTCGGGGTGATTTCGGATGGCTAACGGGGATTTTTGAGTTGAAAAATGCAGCAGAAAAATTGCAGAGAAATTTTGTTCTATGTGATCGCATAGGCATCATTGCGATCACATAGAAGGTTTGGCAGGGGGCTCAAATTTGCTCTATGCGATCGCATAAAGGGCTGTGTGATCGCATAGGCTTGGGAGGATGGTCAGTGCGTTCGCGTGAGTAGAAGTGCGATCGCATAGGAGGAATTTTGGGAAGATGAAATTTGTGCTATGCGATCGCAATGGTAGTGATGCGATCGCAATGGTATTGATGCGATCGCATAGGGTTAAAAATACCTGGGCAGAATGCTTTTAAGGGTTATTTCATCCGCGACCCATTTATTATTTTCAACATTTTTACTCCGCCAAGAGAGCTTGTTAGTCGATTTGAAGAAGGTTTTTGACGGGTATTGATTGGAGGTAAGTCTCTTGACTTAGAAACATCATTTTATTGAAGAATCAACACTTAAATTCATGAAAGTGGGTTGAAATTGTGAAGAACTAGGGCTTGGTTTTGAAAAACAAATTTTTGGGATTCGAAAGGCCATTTGAGTTCCGATTTTGGTAATATTTATATGTACGGACTCGTGGAGAGATGAGGAATCCAGTGATGTAAATTTCGAATTTTTTCGAGAAGTGGGCCCGGGGCTCGGGTTTTGCCAACTTCGTGATTTTTATTATTTGTTTTCGAGTTCTTTCAATTGGGTTATGTTCCATTAGCCAGTTCTAATGTATTCGTTGTGGTTTTGACCAGATTCGACGTGCGAGGAGGCGGATTCAAGAGGAAAAGGCTTAGCGTACTAGTCTTGTGGCCGGCTTGAGGTGAGTAATAGATGTAGATGATGATCTGAGGGTTTGAAACCCCGGTATCTCACATTGTGACGCTATATTGAGGCGAGACACGTACTCTACGGTGAGTGCGGGGTCGATTGTGATTGGGGACTATGGCTTAGTCCTACCGAATGATGTTCGTACTGTGTTATTGGCTAGAAATTAGCTGGTAAACCTCCTACTTGGATGGTTATGGATATATTCGGGCTATATGCCGGTTATTTGGATCCCGTAGGGATTATTATCACTATTGCCATAAAATTGATCATGTTTCCATGATATCAGTCCTGAGTTAAATACTGTCTAGAAATGATTAGCAACCTTCTAAGGTTTTAATCATTTAAACTATAATACCTGTTAAATGAAACTGAAAATGGTAATCTTGATTGTGCCCGTGTGGCTTGCATGCATATATATATCTGGACTGATTGTGGACCGGGCTGCACCCTGCAACGAATGTTACAATGATATTGTGCTTGGGCTATAGGAGCCCCTCAGGAGTCTGAACCCCCATAGTGAGCGCGGGTACCCAAATGGATCGGGCTGTACGCCGCAGCGGTCATGTGCATTACATTGCATTCATACATCTATACCTGCCTGTGATATCTATCATTAATTATTGTTATTACATAGTTAAATGTGTAGGAGTATTGGTTATAGCTTTGCAGTGTTGTATCTCGGGATTTCTTTCTTTCAGTCATTATATATGTCTATTACCACTGAGTTGGAAGTACTCACTTTACTCCCTGCACCATTTGTGCAGATCCAGGTATCCCGAGAGTTTAGCTGAGCTTTTGCTGATTTCAGAGTTTGTCCGGTGTTGTCGAGGTAGCTGCCTGACGTCCGCAGGACCCGACTCCTCCCCTATCTCTTTTGTTATCTTTCCGTAGTTTTGAGACTATGTATTATTGGAGTCTTATTACACTGTATTGTTAGAGGCTCTAGACTCATGACCCCCAGGTCTTTGGGAGTATATTCTGTGCTATAGTGATATTCAACATAATCTTTTAGTTTCATTGTTATTAATGATATTCAAATAACTGGTTTAGAGCTTCATGCTCGGGTTGAGAGTGTAAATGGTCGGGCTTGCCTAGCAATTGTGTTGGGTGCCATCACGACCGGGATTGGGGTCATGAAAAAAGGTTCTAGCGGGTTCGTATGATGATTTCGGACTTGGGCGTATGCCTGGATCGGGTTTTGGATGACTCGGGAGCGTTTTGGCGCCTATTGTGGAAGTTAGCATGTTGGAAGAAATTTCATAAGTTTGGGTTGAAGTGCATTTTAGTGTTATCGATGTCCATTTGGGATTTTGAGTCTGGGAGTAGCTTCGTATGGTGATTCTGGAGTTTGGAGCGCGATTGGAAGTGAATTCGGAGGTCCGTAGGTCATTTTGTAGTCATTTGGCTAAAGATAAAAATGGAAGGTTTCTAAAGTTTGACTGGAAGTGGACATTTTGATATCGAGGTCGGAATTCGATTCTGCAAGTTGGAGTACGTCCGTAATGTTGAATATTACTTATGTGCAAAATTTGAGGTCAATCGGACGTGATTCGATAGGTTTTAACATCGAAAGTTGAGGTTTGGAATTTTAACGTTCATAAAGCTTAGATTGGAGGTCGATTCGTGGTTTTAGCATTGTTTGATATGATTTGAGGCCTCAAGCAGGTCCATATTGGGTTTTGGGACTGGTTGTCATGATTGGTCGGGGTCCCAGGGGACTCGGATGGATTCCGGGTGGTTAACGGATTGAAATTTAGAATTTTGGTTAGCTGAAGGGGGTCTGGTTGCTGGTATAACCGCTTCTGCAGAGGGTTCACCGCAGAAGCGACCCCTTAGAAGCGAGGAATTTAACCGCATAAGAGGTTAGGCGTGAAGAGAGCTGGGACCACAGATGCGGTCGTTTTGCCGTAGATGCGGGACTGCACCTGCGGTGGAGAAGACGCAGAAGCGGAAAAAGGGCAGCCTGGGAAGGACCGCAGATGAAGTAGTGGGGCCGCACTTATGGAATCGTAGAAGCGGTCGAGGGACCGCAGGTGCGGAAAATGCTGGAGGCAGTGAGGTCCTTTTAAATCGGGGGTTGGGTTCATTTAAACCCAATTTTCTTCCATTGGTGCCGATTTGGAGCAACGTTGAGGTTCCATTTTCACCACCAAGCATGATGTAAGTAATTTATGCTGGTTTTGAGTAAATAAAAGATTTATATATGGATTTTGACATGGGAATTTGTATAAAACTTAGGGTTGGAGGGAAAACCTAGAAATTTGTATTTTTTGATTTTGACCACGATTTTGGGTATGGAATGAAGAGAAAATCATATATTTGAGTTCGTGAGTTCATGGGTAAACCTTATCTTTGAAAATTTTCGAAAATCGGGCTCGTTGGCCCGAGGGCATTTTTGTCAACTTTCTGATCGGGCTTAGGAACTATTATAAATTGGATCAATATGAGAAGTTTATCGTATATTAATGGATTTGCATAATCATTGTCTAGTTTTGGAGCGTTGGGCATCAATTTTAGTCTTCAGAAGGGCGTGGAATGCCGGTTATGAATCTTCGGAGCGAGGTGAGTCTCCTTTCTAACCTTGTAAGAGAGAATTGTCCCAATAGGTGAATTAATAAGTTATGTGCTCCTATTTGAGGGGGCTACGTACGCACGGGGTGACGAGAGTCCATGCATAGCTATTATTATGCTATTGTTCGGGTAGTCTATGACCCAAAAGTGTGCTATGCTTGGATTAATTGTGAACTTATTGACAACTCGAATTGCTTAAATCATATCGAATTAGTAAATGAATTTAAAAAAGGATTAAACTTCTTTTTTTTCAAATTGTTAAAAGAGAAGTGGCTTTTATTTGGATAAATGTGCCCCGATAAATTCTTAACTGGATATCTAAGCATGTATCTCTATGTGTACCTGCGTCACATGTATGATTCACGAGCAGGGTGATTTTTTATTTTATGTTGACCGCGTCGCATAGATAGTTCACGAGGGGGGTAATAGATGCATCTATGGTTCGCATCGTTCGACCCTCGGCAATGCATAATTTGTTTTCTATTGGAATGGGCTGTACGCCTCGGCATGATTTGCGCATGCTTGTATTGCTTGCCTTGAATTTATTGATACTGATATTTCCTCTCCCCGGCTTGAGATAATTGGAACTAATGGATTATGAATCTGGAGACCCTTAGAATAAAACGGAACTTTTACCTGTTCATGACTTAACTAAAATTACTAACATTCTTAATAAATTCTTGATTATTCGCATTAATAATATATCATTATTGGACCACTAATAAATGTCGAAGTCGACCTCTCGTCTCTACTTCTTCGAGATTAGACGAGATACTCATTGGGTACACGTTATTTTCGTACTCATACTACACTTCTGTGAATTTTTGTTTGCACAGCCATATACACCTCTAGTGTCCTAGTGGGCGTAGCAGCATGGTTGACACGGATACTAGATGAGCTGTATTTCCTCGAGGCGACCCGCAGCTAGTATAGTCTCCCTCAAGATTTTATTTATTTTCCGTCCAATTATATTCCGAACAACTATTTTACTTCATTATGGTTTTCTTAGAAATTGCTCATGCACTTGTGACACCAGGTTCTGGAATTGTTTTGAAGTATTTTGTATTAATTGCTTATCATTTAATTTGAATTGAAGCGATTATCTTTTTATTTATAAAAATGGAGGAAAATCATAGATTTCAAGATTATTAAAATGAGAATTTAATTAAATAATTTGGTTGGCTTGCGTGACAGCGGTGTCCGGCGCCACCACGACCCTTAGTGTATTTTGGGTCGTGACAACATGGTATCAGAGCACTAGGTTCCTACGGTATCACGAGTCATGAGCAATCTAGTAGAGGCTCGCGGATCGGTACGGAGACATCTGTACTTATCCTCGGGAGGCTTCAGGACTGTTAGGAGTACTTCCCTTCATAATTTCCTCATCCTGTAATTTGATCCATGGAGGCTTATGCCTTTAATTCCTTCCTATTATATCTTGTGCGACGCGAACCGCTTCTTATAAATCGAGAATTGAAGAATTGATATGGTACTACCGATGCAGTGTGGGGTGTTTCTCCCTGTATAGCCGTTTGAGCTATTATTGTCGCCTTATGGAAGTATATTCTGTCATTTCAGCTTAGTAGCGGTACTTTTGATACCTCTGAGGCTAGGCACAAGTTGCCATGATGCTATAAACTATTGTTTCGCATTATTGATACGATGGCAGGATGTTTGCCTACGTGTCGGGGCAGTGGATGACTTGAAGGGAGGTTTACTCAGTACGTCATTCAGAGATTCAGTATTTTACTTTCAACGTGGGAAAGGCAATCAGACTAAGAATGTGCATATTTGGGATGATGAAGTAATGAGGCTTGGTATTTGCGAGCGTGGGGGAATTCTTATATGTGATGAGGTGTCATTGTCCTTGTTGAATGTACTAAGTTCTCCGGTGTTATGATCTTCTACAATTTGCTTTTGGAGCAGGATATTGCAAGTCAATATTGGAGAAGCAACGATCAGAGATCGCGGGGTGCAGTGGTTTAGGATTGAGTCGGTGTTTCTGATGTTGATTGCTTGAGAAAGATCATCTTCGAAAAGGTTTAAAGTTATTAGCGAGTTGTTCAAGTGCTACGAAGATAGATTTTAGTCAAGGCAATTAAGTCGCAAAGTATAAGGTAGGACAAGTGGGAAATGTTAGGCGGTGTCTAAAATTTCTGGAAGGCCAAGTATAAGAAGCAAAGGTCGAGTAATTGATTAAAGGGATGGGTTATGCCAAAGTGGGAGAGTGGCGGAGTTGCATATGAGCATTGTGGTAGGATGACTATGCACCTTAAGGAGAGCTTGGGATGATTTGAGAATTTTAGAGATTAGTGATTGGGGCCTACAAAGTTAATTTGAAGCATGGGCCATTATGTGTCAGAAGATTTGATATAACAGGAATGAGCTGCTTCAAATGAAGAAGGATACAACATAACTTTGAATTGGAAGGATGTTGCTGCACATTTAAATGATGTCCACGAGGGGTGAAAGGACTTATGTAGCTCGAAAGTTAGCCTAGACTCGTGATGGGTTATTGACGTCATAGTGATTGTACCCTATGCAGCAGCGTTGGGAGATGTCAGGGAGTGATTTCCACATGTGGATTATTTCCTATGAGCAGGTTAGCGGTCGCGTGGTTGGTGAGGCTTGTGTGAAGAATTCTATTGGATATACAGCGAAAAGATCGGTCGTGCGAATGTAGTTGATGATTCAGAGTATAAAAATGGGGGGGTTTTGTAGTAAGATTCTGAGAATTTTGGCGGTCGATTGCGCAAGCTTATGTTAATAAGAGATAGAGAATCCTGGTGAATTCTAGAGTTGTGTAGTGGTGGCTTCAAGCTAAGTTGGAGAGTCCCACCGCCTATGATTGGTTTGCATGGTTAACTACTTGCAAGGTTTCTTGTGATTGGCATATATGGTAATTTGAGCAAAGGAATTGAAAGGTATGCCATGGTTGGCCTTATTGACTCATGTTCAGACTTGGGGGAGGAGTCAGGATTTATGCCTTGTATAGATGCAGGTTTCAAGGGAAGTAATGCTGTTGGGTGCTTCGTCGAGAGGGTATGCATGTGCTAGAGGAATCATGGAGTTGATTATATTCTGGGCCCAGTCACAGCGGGTGGCTCTCAACAACGGTCCTAGTGGATTCAAAAGGATAAATTATGGTGCCTAAGGATTTCGAGCATATAGGTAGAGTTAAGAATCAAGCTTTGTAGCAGCTTATGAGAAGGTTCCCAGAATGTTCTAGGATGTTTTGACATGCATTGTAGCAATTGGGAGGTATGAAATGATTTGTGGGATTTGAGACAGCATGGTCTCGTGATCCATGGTCACTTGGGGTGAGTGCTGGTGGAGTTATTATTACTTCTACGGCAATCAGGGTAAATCAAAAGAAGATAGATTGGTTAGCCATAGTTGAGTTGGCATATTAGTGGTGGAGATCAGTTCCTTCAGCATGATCAAGTTATGCCGGTGATTTGGGCGGTACGTGTGAGGCTTGTCGGCCGCCGTAATTGATGTTATTCGGAAGTATTCTTCTGTTATGGCATGTTATATATGGGTGGGTCCCGAAAGGGCTATGGTGGCTTAGACCACTACTTTGAGATTTGCATATTCTACGGTTATGAGAATTCTCATGTGTGTTGCTATGGTTCTCTTGAAGTGAGTTAAGTGAAAAGCTTTTATATGATGAAGTGTTAGTCTATTAGTGGTTCTGTAGTTATGATGGAAAGTGTGTTCCATTGTATATTGGGACGTCGTGTACAGTGAGTGGTATGGAATTTGAAGTAAGGATCAAGGTTGCAGTTCGGTGTTGACAAGGATGTCACGAGCTCGGAGCAGGAAATGGGTTTGGATTTGAAGAGTAAGTGGAATTTTCTTCAGTGTCACCTGAGATTGGTATTTTGGTGAAAGAGGCTTTGTATCCTAGTTAAGGATTCTTGGTCACTTTTCAGCGTTAGTGCGACCGTGGTTTGGGTGTACAGACTTGTTATCCATTATGGAAGGTTTTGGGAGTGTGCCCCACGAAAAGGCTATATAAGTGTGGCATGTGGTCACTTGAGTGATTGAAGAAGTTAAACCTAGTATGAAGATGGTAGTGATGTCGTTAAATTGAGAATTGATGCCTGGGGAGCACTTAGTTTATTTTGTTGTGGACTGTGGACGATTACCCCAGTTATGATGGATGTCCTTATGCGTTATGAAATAAAGGAGCGTTATTATAGACCTTTGAAAGGTTATTAGCCTATCAGTGCAATCCGTATCAGCTTGAAGTCTATGGATGGATTCAAATGTGAATATGGGCCCTATATTAGGCCATGTGTGTTCATTTCAGCAAAGCGCTCCTTATGGGAGAGTAGTCGGGGTGTTATTTCATTGTCATCCATTTCAATTAATGTTATATTCAACCATATGAGTTGTGGGACGGCTTGGTAAATTTCTTATGTGTTGAGGTTATGCGCAGCGATAAGGTTATATGAGCAGGATGGCTCTCGATATTCATATCGTATATCGCACCTCAATTGTGCTTGTGTTTTGTAGCTTATAGTTCTATATTTTCCCTCAGGGATAGTATTATGCTCTTAGCGTGTTTATGATCGATATTCAGTATTTTGTTGTAATGAGTAATCTAGCTCGATGTGCATCTCCTTAGGTGATTGCTATGTTATTTGGATCGGGTTGCGCGCCGCAACAGCGTGATGTTGAGTACAGTTCCCTATATCTGTTTTTATGTGTTTCATTTCCTATTTTTCTGAGGAAAGCTCATATTAGCTGTGAGCCCTCGTCGCATGTATGATTCGCGAGCGGGGTAATTGGATCTCCTTTTCAGAGTTCATTTTTCTTTTTGTACCGCGTTCGAATTGGTATCCTATTGGCACATTGTGGCATCATATGAGATTTTTTATCATGTACGGGGTGGCTTAGTGCCTCAGTAGTTCGTTCTGGGTGAGACGAGATCATTGGATTTAGGACTAGTGCAATCTGACTATATGAAGTATATTAAAGAGCTAAGACCATTATTTGGTTCATAATAAGGTGATGGTTCTTGTGAGTAGTATAGTTGATCCAACAGTCGGTTATGAATTTCTACACATCTCGTCCGTCGTGGCAGTGTTGTAAGAGTTAGAGCAAGATATGTGTATGTTATGAGGTTCAATGAGAGCATCAGATTCGTGGAATTTCGACTATTGTGTTTAGAGGATGTTACGTGGTCCTGTGAATAAAATGGTGAAAGGTATGGATTCGGCGAAGGTGTGCAGTATTGTTTGAGTACATCATGTAGTGATTGAGATGGTTATCGTATGCTGAAAAAAGTCCCGACAGAGAATTTCGGATGTTGGAATTGGGCTCTAATGCTTATTTGCTTAAGTGAAAAAGGATATCTTTAGATTGATCGAGCTAGGGTGCCCAGCTGGGTGGTGGTAGCACGGGTAGGTGCTCGAGGTGTTAAATAGTAATTTCGGAAAACTCCAGCGCAGTTCTTAGAACGTTCGAGGACGAACGTGTGTTTAAGTAAGAGAGAATGCAATGACCCGACCCGTCGTTTTAAGCTCTAGCATGTCGTTTAGTAGTTTGAGGCCATGAGCAGCTTCACTTCAGGTATTATGACTTGTACACGTGGTCGGAATTGAATTTCGGGAAGTTCGGAGTTTATTTGGAAGGAGAATTCTCATTTTCGAAGATTCAAGTTGAAAGGATTGGCTAAGATTGGATTTTAGAGTAAGCGATCTCGGAATCGGGATCTGAAGGTTCCAACAGGTTCGTATGATGATTTCGTACTTGGGCGAACTCCTGAATCGGGTTTTGGATGACCTTGGACCGTTTTGGCGCCTATTGTGGAAGTTAGCATTTTGGAAGAAATTTCATAAGTTTGGGTTGAACTGAATTTTAGTGTTATCGATATCTGTTTGGGATTCCAAGTCTGGGAGTAGCTCCGTATGGTAATTCTGGAGTTGGGTGAGCGATCGGAAGTGAATTCTGTCACGACCCAAATTCCCAAACCCGGTCGTGATGGCGCCTCTCATGAAGACAAGGCCAGCCAATAGTTCAACGACACCCCTTTCAATATTATTAAACATAAAGGAATAGATAAATGCAACTTAATGACAATAATAATCAATACAGACAACCTAACACAACCCAACCGGGGCGTCACAAGTCACGAGCATCTAAAGAAGCCTGAACACAACTACAGATTCTATAATTTACATGAATCAAATTAAAATCAAAGAAGGGAAAATCAGGTGCCGCGGATGCTGGCGGTCACCTTACTCCGCTACAATAGTGATACCTTCAATCAGCTCAAAACCCGCTACCGGGTGAACAATACCTGCAACTGCACACGAGGTACAGGGAGTAAAGTGAGTACTCCAGCTCAATGAGTAATAAGAGTAAATAATAACTGAGCGGTAAGAAAACACGTAAAGCACTCCATCATGCTATATAGGACAGTAAGACCATTGAGAAAATAGTAATTCCATGAAAATCGTTTAGAAAATATCTGGCTCAGTTAAAATAATCTCTTTTGAAAATATCCTTTTCCCAACAGTCAAGCAATTTATTTCAAAATCAGATAGTGCAAGTCCGCACATAAGTCAACCCCTCGGGCACAACACTCTATTACAAATAACACCAGGGTATCTGGTAACAGTGCAAGAAATAGCATGAATGCCAATGAAATGAGAGTGCTGGATGTCATGACACGTAGTACAAACAGGAACCAATGCATGAATGCAATGCAATGAATATGATGGTACATTCCAGTACCCACTGCGGCCCGCAGCCCGAGCCACCCATAATCATTTAACGTCAACGGCGCTCACTGGGGGTGTGTACAGACTCCGAAGGGGCTCCTACATCCCAAGCGCAATATCAAGCCATCTCGTGGCATCAATCAAATCCTGGTCAGACATTGTTACCTGACCTATTTACATCATATAGTGCAATTGTTACCATTGTTTCAAGTTCCTGCTACGGCGCGCAGCCCGAGCCACTCATAATGTTTCAAGTCATATCACACAGTGCTATTGTTACCACTGTTTTAAGTCACTGCTGCGACGCACAGCTCGAGCCACCCATAATCAGTCCAGAAAACATCATAAATAAAACAGTAATTCTCAGCCCGAAATAACATTTAAAATATCATTTATGTTTTCAAAACTTAGAAATATGGCTGAGTTTGCAAAACAATATTTAAAACTTTGGACTGAAACCAAATGATATGCAAGTCATGCTAAAGCAGTAAAATCAATTCCCGAAGGATTTACATAGTTGGCACGAAGCCCAAACATGGCAATCAGCCGAAATTATGATGATAACAAGTAGTTTCAATCAAATACGCGGTAAAAATCAACAACTGGGATAGACCAAGTCACAATCCCCAACGGTGCTCTACCCCACGCTCATATCAGGCGTACAAGTCACCTCAATACAGCACTATGATGTGCAAATTCGGGGTTTCAAACCCTCAGGATATCATTTACAAGTATTACTCACCTCGAACCGGCGAAATCTCTATCTCGCAGCGCCTTTGCCCCTCAAATCGGCCTCTACGCGCGTCGAATTTAACCAAAATCAGAGCGAATGCATCACAATATGCCAATTGGACAATACCCAATCGAAAACAATCGAAAAACATCAAGAATCTCGAAATTAGCAAAACCCGAGTCCCGGGCCAGCTTCTCGAAAAATTACGAAATTCACATCACCGGATTCCTCGTCTCGCCACGAGTACGTACATATAAAATTTACCAAAATCGGAGCCCAAATGCTTCATCAAAAACCAAATTTTTCATTTCAAAAACCCAAGCCCTAGTACTTCACTTTTTAACCAATTTCCATGAATTTAAATGTTGAAATCATAATTAAATGATGTTTCTAGGTCATAGGACTTACCTCCAATTGATTCCCAGCCATAACCCTCCAAAAATCTCGATAAAAGCTCCCAAGCTCGCCCAAAAATTGTGGAAAATGAACTTGGTTCGCGGATGAAATGTCCTTAAAACATCTGCCCAGCTGAACTTTCCTTCTTCGCAAACGCGATGGCCCTCTCACGTTCGCGATGGCCAAAAATCCACTGGGCCACTTTTACTCTTCGCAAACGCGTAGCCCGCCCTACGAACGCGATGACTCAGCTGCCTTCCCTACGCGAACGCATCTCCATGACTGCGAACGCGATGACCATCCAGCTCCACTTACGCGAACGTGAGCCCCGCAGTCGCGGACGCGATGCACTAAAGTCAGGGGGCCCCAAAACACCCTCTACGCGAACGCGTGTCCCAGACGCGAACGCGAAGACCAACGACCTTAGACCTACGCGAACGTGGCTAATGCCTCGCGAACGCGACGGCCAAATTGGCCTGCAACTGCTGTGCAAAAATCTGCAGCTCCTCAACTCCTCGAAACTCTCCGCTAGCTATCCGAAATTATCCCGAGGCCCCTGCGACCTCAACCAAAAGTACTAACATAACCCATAACATCATTCAAACTTGTTCCAATCATCAAAACACATCAAACAATGCTAAAACCATCAATTCACATCGGATTCAAGCGTAAGTTTCTTCAAAACTTCCGAAATGCGCATTCGATCAGAAACCCAATCAAACAATGTCCGAATGACCTGAAAATTTGCACACATACCCAAAATCACCCAACGAAGCTACAACAACTCTCGAAATTCCATTCCGGCCCTCGAATCAAATCTAACCTATCAACCGGAATTCCCTAAAATTCTAACTTCGCCAATTCAAGCCTAATTCTACGCCAGACCTCCAAAATCAATTCTGATCACGCTCCTAAGTCACAAATCATCCCCCGAAGCTAACCGAATCAACGGAAATCACATATGAGCCCTCTAACTCAATAGTCAACTTTCGGTTGACTTTTCCAACTTAAGCTTTCCTTAAAGAGACTAAGTGTCTCATTTCTTATCAAAACCAATCCAAATCAATTCTAACACACCGCCTATCGATAACGAAACATGAAGAAGCACGAAATGGGGGAAACAGAGCAATAACACATGAGAAGACGGGTCGGGTCGTCACATTCTCGCCAACTTAAACAAACGCTCGTCCTCGAGCGTACCCAAAGTTGTACTAGAAGCCAACCAATAGCTGAATGATCTTACCAAGCATATACCCGGGGTGATCCCACGTCACCCTATCTTACATAGGTCCGATAATACAACACAGCTAAAATTTCACAACCCATCTAGACCATAAAGCGTAGAACCACATTGCATTTCCGAAATCATACCTAGAATAAACCAGAACCAGCTGTAATAACCCACACCTGCAACCTCAGGTGAAATCATACAATATATCACATAATCCAACACTCAAAACGATAGTCACTATTCACAATAGTTGTCCACAATATTCAATTACCTATAGGAACCTCTTATTAGCTAAAGTCTTATTCCAACACTTTCATATACTTCCAACGATAAATAAAACATGCGATAAACCATAACCATTTCTCAGACCAATCATCATGGAGGCATTTCTTCCCTTTTGACTAATACCACATCAGATTCCTAGCTGAACCTCGATATTATGCTTTCAACAAGTTGAGATCAAATCCGATCGTATACATTAATGATTTCAACGATCACTTCTGACCAAACACACCACTCTGGTGATATGACACCTCATCACAGGCCTAAGCCACAACTTGCATAATCCACGCACCAATGATGGGCGGTCTGAACATACTCAAATCATGACAAACGACTCAAACAAAAGAGTTGTAACTTAGACTCCTCAGTACCATCACAACACAAGGATGAGACCCCGTCTCACATCATAGAAATAGAGTACCTAGATCCTCCTCGAAAGGTCATAGCTTCACATGGCCTCGCCACAATGCACGATCATATCCAAACACTGTTACACATGAAGCACCTCAAGTCACCATGCTTAAAATAGACAGCCACACACAGAGTGATGTCGGAAACAAAGCAATCCATCACACCCACGGTGAAGCAAGTAATATACACCATTCAATCCTGAAAGGACACAACAGATGCGCCATTTGCCGAGCAACACCCAATACGGACTTTCCTCAGAAACCAGGAAGCAAGGCATACAAAGTAACATATGGAAAACTATTCTCAACATCACACCGTTGCGGCGTGCAACCCGATCCAGATAACATACCCGTGGCGGTGTGCCACCCGATCCACACAAATATCTCACTTAGGGAGATGCACATTGAGCCAAATTTGCTCATTATAACAAAATACCAAGTATCGGTCGTAAGCATACTGAGTGCATGATGATATCTACTTATAGCATTGTAAGCTACAAAACTCAAACACAACTGAGGTTTCCTCCCCTCAACTTCCACTATGAATCTTGATAGCACCGCACTATATGTGCCCACAGTCCAAAAATCATAACACCTCACAACACAGAAAAAGCAACTCATAGATCTCCCCAGATCACTAACAAGATCAATAACGATAGATTCAACCTATCCCTTAACAGTACATATCGGGGCCAACCAAGCTATCTCAATCTGAATACGTAGCCACATCGGCCTGCCAACGAACTCAATACCAAGAAGCCTGAAGCTGCTCCTTCTACTTCCATAACTCCTGCCGGAGTCGTACATACGGTGCCCGACACCAAACAATTACCGAAATCCACAGTCTCGCCTCGCGACATGCCCGGCCATAAAGAACGCATCCGAAAAGGTCCCTCAATACTAGAACTGAATCAATGGTAGAAACCTCTGCACTGACTTCCGCTACGAAGGTCCAATTAATAGAAGCAATCCTTGGCAGTCGTCTGCTGGTCTTTGGAACACAACCATTCTGCTAGAACATAGTCCGATGCACCTCGCCACACAACCGGTGGCATTTTCCGACATAGACCATAGCACAGTAGTCTAGAATAACCCACATTGAGACAACCAGTCTACACCCCAATATCATATCCAAAATCTAATATACCAAGCAAAGAAAGATCCACTCGGGTTTCCAAATCACCAATAGCCGCTAACGGTACCAGTACACACTATCCACAACTACTACATACCCTGAACATGATAACTCCCATCTCCAATTCTGTGTAGCACACGAATCACTGTACCTGATCCCAAATTTCCGCAGTATGAATACATATTACGCCTCGAGCACCCAATCATTCCACGAAATATATTCTAAAATTCTCCTGCGCCATCAAACAACTCAGATGTCAGCAATCGATCTAGCAAGAAAGTGCCATCACTTAATCACATTGCCCTTTTTCTGGGACATATACTCTCGTCAACTCCCTTCAAGATAGCAGTACCATTCTCCCTAATTATGTGAGGCTACCCGCTGCCTAAGTGCTTTATGAACTTCCTTTCTAATCTGGACTGAAACTTATCTAATCAAGAACTTCCATTGATCCCCTCTAAAAGACAATCATTACATATTGCATGCTTCGCATGCCCCAAGAAAATATATACATCTCCGAACCACAGTAAAACTCAACAAGAACTCTCTCCCAGTTCCATTTGCACAGGCTAAACTGCCAGGACTGAATCCTTCTACCCAAACCAAGCTAAGCAAGCTGCCAAAACTCAGGAGCATTGCTGCAAAATGCCTGTACGGCTCATTACCTCGAACTCATACGAAGAATTAATCATACTCTTACCATACCGACTCGGTCTACTATCAAGCTATTCCATCTATTTAATTTTCCTTCCGATTCATGATCAACTCGATATCCTTCTTGCTGTAGCACCACAATGCCTCAATCCAGGCTTACCACACGAGACTCGCACATAAGACCACACTGTCTAAGACCAATGGCCACTGAATACTCTATCAATTGATCCCAGAATACCACATGTCTTGATCTTTTCTAATGAAAATACAGTCCCTAACCACATACACAACCTTAAGACACCTGATTATTACATGCCAAATCTTGGTCACAATAAAACTATTCTCGAGAGTCATTCACTCTTACACAACTGTAAATTATCTGACTTAACGAACAGAACTACTCGTGCCTTATTAGCACTCTGACACCGCAGAACATGATCTCATACCAATACAAACAACCATCTTCCTTCTCTATACACTGAGCATTCTTTATCAACAACAACTCAAGACATCCTAGTATTTTCTCACACCTACAAAGCACCATGTAACCTTCGTCAAAATTTTTGCCTTACTCGTGCCATCCTCGCCTTAATTTCTGCAACCCGAACTTATTCGCCAGCATACCTCAAAAAGGAACCAGCATAGCACATAACCGTGCAATCAGCTAATCAACAGCAACCTCCCCAACTTGGCTCGAAGCCATACATCAGGACACACTCAACAGCTCATATCACTTTTACTCTAATGATGCCACAATACAATAGTGAGAGTAAACTCAAATCATCTACTAGTTTGTGAAAACACAGATCATCTAGTATTGAAATCCTCGGCAGGTCTCGCATTCATCCCCACATCAGTTGAGTCCACTCTCTAGAGCGACCCGAATTTATCAAATTTTGACACGTACTCTTCAATTACATATGAGATCTTCTAACAATATACATAAGAATCGTACCCCTTAAGAACACTCTGTAGGAGATAACCCACCTGATTCGCCCCAATTTAGTATTTCAGCACACCTTCCACCGTCATGCATATAACACAGCCATTTAGTCTTCCTGAGTCTGAACTCATACCACCACACGTAATGCAGTTCACTTCCCAACTAGGAGACACGAAAGTATTCTTCACGCACCCATAATTCGGGCTACACATCAATCACAATAGGAATCGAATACTTAACAGTTCATCTATTATCCAACAGACTTCTTCTTCACTACCAAGTCGTATAGAAACATCACACAGTGCCAACATACTCATTACGTAGCTATCCAGCCGCCATTCCCACAATTAGGGACAATACTGAACATACAAGTTCATAACACCAGCTCGCAAAATCAGCACCTCGGTGCTCAAGCCATAGGCAAAGATCCGGCCTCAAGTCCTTCAGACTGGCCCGATTTACTCACAATGATTACCTCTTGCCCCTCGATCGAAGAATCAGAAGCCATCAAGGCACATCTGACGCTGAGCGCTCCCGTGCGCATACAGACGTGTGGAAGGTATTTCAAGAGTTATATCTCAAGCTGAATCAAGTACGCACAATAAGAATTCCAAGAAACTGAAGTTTCCTAAAGGTTCTGCAGCCTCTCGAGGATAAATACAGACGTCTCCGTACCGATCCGCGAGACTCTACTAAACCTACTCATGACTCGTGAGACCTAGTAACCTAGGCTCTGATACCAACTTGTCACAACCCAAATTCTCAAACCCGGTCATGATGGCGCCTCTCGTGAAGACAAGGCCAGCCAACAGTACAACGACACCCCTTTCAGTATTATTAAACATAAAGGAATAGATAAATGCAACTTAATGACAGTAATAATCAATACCTACAACCCAACACAACCCGACCAGGGTGTCACAAGTCACGATCATCTAAAGAAGCCTGAACACAACTACAGAGTCTGTAATTTACATGAATCAAATTAAAATCAAAGAAGGGAAAATCAAGTGCCGCGGATGTTGCGGTCATACTACTCCGCTACAATAGTGATATCTTCAATCAGCTCAAAACCCGCTACCGGCTGAACAATACCTGCAACTGCACACGAGGTGCAGGAGTAAAGTGAGTACTCCAACAATGAGTAATAAGAGTAAATAATGACTGAGCGGTAAGAAAACACGTAAAGCACTCCATCATGCTATATATGACAGTAATACCCTTGAGAAAATAGTAATTCCATGAAATCCTTTAGAAAATATCTGGCTCAGTTAAAAAAACCTCTTTTAAAAATATCCTTTTCCCAACAGTAAAGCAATTGATTTGAAAATCATATAGTGCAAGTTCGCACATAAGTCAGCCCCTCGGTCACAGCACTCCATTACAAATAACACCAGGGTATCTCGTAACAATGCAAGAAATAGCATGAATGCCAATGAAATGAGAGTGCAGGATGTCATGACACGTAGTACAAACAGGAACCAATGCATGAATGCAATGCAATGAATATGATGGTACATTCCAGTACCCACTGCGGCGTGCAGCCCGAGCCACCCATAATCATTTAACTTCGACGGCGCTCACTGGGGGTGTGTACAGACTCCGGAGGGGCTCCTACAGCCCAAGCGCAATATCAAGACATCTCGTGACATCAATCAAATCCTGGTCAATCATTTTTAACTAACCCATTTACATCATATAGTGCCATTGTTACCATTGTTTCAAGTTCTTGCTGTGGCGCGCAGCCCGAGCCAGCCATAATGTTTCAAGTCACATCACACAATGCCATTGTTACCACTATTTTAACTCACTATTGCGGCGCGCAGCCCGAGCCACCCATAATCAGTCCAGAAAATATCATAAGCCCCATGGGCATTATAAAACAGTAGTTCTCAGCCCGAAATAACATTTAAAATATCATTTGAGTTTTCAAAATTTAGAAATATGGCTAAGTTTGCAAAATAGTATTTAAAACCTTTGACTAAAACCAAATGACATGCAAGTCATGCTAAAGCAGTAAAATCAATCCCCGAAGGATTTACATAGTTGGCACGAAGCCCAAACATGGCAATCAGCACAAATTATGATGATAACAAGTAGTTTCAATCAAATACGCGGTAAAAATCAACAACCGGGACGGACCAAGTCACAATCCCCAACGGTGCTCCACCCCATGCTCATATCCAGCGTGCAAGTCACCTCAATACAGCACTATGATGTGCAAATCTGGGGTTTCAAACCCCCAGGATATCATTTATAAGTATTACTCACTCGAACCGGCGAAATCTCTAGCTCGCGGTGCCTTTGCCCCTCAAATCGGCCTCCATGCGGGTCGAATCTAACCAAAATCAGAGCGAATGCATCACAATATGCCAATGGGACAATACCCAATCGAAAAAATCGAAAAACATTAATAATCTCGAAATTAGCAAAACCCGAGCCCTGGGCCAGCTTCTCGAAAAATTATAAAATTCACATCACCGGATTCCTCGTCTCGCCACGAGTCCGTACATATAAAATTTACCAAAATCGGAGCCCAAATGCTCCCTCAAAATCCAAATTTTCATTTAAAAAACCCAAGCCCTAGTTCTTCACTTTTTAACCAATTTCCATGAATTTAAATGTTGAAATCATAATTAGATGATGTTTCTAGGTCATAGGACTTACCTCCAATTGATTGCCAGCCATAACCCTCCAAAAATCTTGACAAAAGCTCCCAAGCTCGCCCAAAAATGGTGGAAAAATGAATTTGGTTCGCAGATGAAATGTCCTTAAAACATTCTGCCCAGCTGAACATTCCTTCGCGAACGCGATGGCCCTCTCGCGTTCGCGATGGCCAAAAATACACTGGGCCACTTTTACTCTTCATAAACGCGGATCCCGTCCCGCGAACGCGATGCCTCAGCTGCCTTCCCTACGTGAACGCGTCTCTATGACTACGAACGCGATGACCATCCAGCTCCACTTACGCGAACGTGAGCCCCCCAGTGGCGGATGCGATGCACTAAGGTCAGGGGCCCCCCAAACTCCCTCTACGCGAACGTGTGTCCCAGACACAAACGCGAAGACCAACGGCCTCAGACCTATGCGAACACGGCTAATGCCTCGCGAACGCGAAGGCCAAATTGGCCTGCAACTGCTGTGCAAAAATTTGCAGCTCCTCAACTCCTCGAAACTCTCCGCTAGCTATCCGAAATAACCCCGAGGCCCCCGGGACCTCAACCAAAAGTACTAACATAAACCATAGCATCATTCAAACTTGTTCCAATCATCAAAACACATCAAACAATGCTAAAACCATCAATTCACATCGGATTCAAGCCTAAGTTTCTTCAAAACTTCCGAAATGCGCATTCGATCATAAACCCGACCAAACGATGTCCGAATGACCTGAAAATTTGCACACACATCCAAAATAACCCAACGAAGCTACAAAAACTCTCGGAATTCCATTCCAACCCTCGGATCAAAATCTCACCTATCAACCGGAATTAGCCAAAATTCTAACTTCGCCAATTCAAGCCTAATTCTACACCGGACCTCCAAAATCAATTTCGATCACGCTCCTAAGTCAAAAATCATCCCCTGAAGCTAACCGAATCACTAGAAATCACATCTGAGCCCTCTAACTCAATAGTCAACTTTCGGTTGACTTTTCCAACTTAAGCTTTCCTTAAAGAGACTAAGTGTCTCATTTCTTATAAAAACCAATCCAAATCAATTCTAACACATCGCTTACCGATAATGAAACATGAAGAAGCATGAAATGGGGGAAACTGAGCAATACCACATGGGACGACGGGTCGGGTCGTCACAAATTCGGAGGTCACTATGTTATTTTGTAATTATTTGGCTAAAGATAGAAATTGAAGGTTTTGAGAAGTTTGACCGGAAGTGGACTTTTTAATATCGGGGTTGGAATCCGATTCTGGAAGTTGGAGTATGTCCGTAATGTCAAATATGACTTGTGTGCAAAATTTGAGGTCAATCAGACGTGGTTTGATAGGTTTAAACAGCGAATGTTGAGGTTTGGAATTCTAAACTTCATAAAGCTTGGATTGGAGGTCGATTCGTGGTTTTTGCGTTGTTTCATATGATTTGAGGCCTCGAGCAAGTTTGTATTGTATTTTGGGACTGGTTAGCATGATTGGTTGGGGTCCCGAGGGCCTCAGATGGATTTCGAGTTGTTAACGGATCAAAATTTGGAATTTTTTTAGCTAAAGGGTTCTGGTTGCTGGTATAACAGCTTCTGCAGAGGGTTTGCCGCAGAAGCGGCCCCGCAGAAGCGACGAATTGAACCACAGAAGCGGTTAGGCATGAAGAGAGCTGGGACCGCAAATGCGGTCATTTTGCCGTAGATGCGGGACCTCACCTGCGGTGGAGAAGACGCAAAAGCGGAAAAAGGGCAGCCTGGGAAGGACCGCAGATGCGGTAGTGGGGCCGCACCTACAGAACCGCAGAAGCAGTCGGGGGACAGCAGGTGTGAAAAATGTTGGAGGAAGTGAGGTCCTTTTAAATCGGGGGTTGGGTTCATTTCAACTTCTTACATTGGAGCCGATTTGGAGCAACTTTGGGGTGCCATTTTCACCACCAAGCATGAGGTAAGTAATTTATGCTAGTTTTGAGTAAATACAAAATTTATATATGGATTTAGACATGATAATTTGTATAAAACTTGGGGTTTGAGGGAAAACCTAGGAAATTAGTATTTTTGGATTTTGACCACGATTTTGGGTATGCAATTAAGAGAAAACCATATATTTGAGTTCGTGAGTTCAAGGGAATTTTTGTCAACTTTCCGATCAGGGTTAGGATCTATTATAAATTGGATTAATATGAGAAGTTTATCGTATATTAATGTATTTGCATAATCATCGGCTAGTTTTGGAGCGTTGGGCATCAATTTGAGTCTTCAGAAGGGCGTGGAGTGTCGGTTATGGATCTTCGGAGCGAGGTAAGTCTCCTTTCTTACCTTGTAAGAGGGAATTGTCCCCATAGGTCAATTAATTGGTTATTTGCTCCTATTTTTTGGGGCTACGCACGCACGAGGTGACGAGAGGCCATGCGTAGCTACTATTATGCTATTGTTCGGGTAGTCTAGGACCCAAAAGCATGCTGTGCTTGGATTAATTGTAAACTTATTGAAAACTCGAATTGCTTAAATCACATCGAATTAGTAAATGAATTTCAAAAAGGATTAAACTTCTTTTTTCTTAAATTGTTAAGAGAGAACTGGCTTTTATTTTGATAAATGTTCCCCTATATATTCTTAACTGGCTATCTGACCATGTGTGTGTACCTGCATCGCATGTATGATTCGCGAGCCAGGTGATTCTTTATTTTATGTTGACCGCGTCGCATGGATAGTTTGCGAGCAGGGTAATAGATGCATCTATGGTTCGAGACGTTCGACCCTCGACAGTGCACATTTTATTTTCTGTTGGATCGGGCCGTACTTGTCACGACCCCAATCGCGGTCATGATGCCGCCCAACACAATTGCTAGGCAAGCGCGACCATTTACACTCTCAACCCGAGCATGAAGCTCAAAACCAGTTATTTGAATATCATTAATCAACAATAACGCTAAAAGTTTTAATTGATATATATATATAGAAACCAAACTAAATATCAGGATAACACCGAATACACTCCCAAAGACATGGGGTTAATGAGTCTAGAGCCTCTAATAACACGGAGTAACAATAGTCAGTAATACAGATGTTCTAAAATGCGGAAATAATGAAGGAATAGGGGAGGAGTCGAGTCCTGCGAACGTCAGGCAGCTACCTCGACAACTCCGAATAAACTTTGAAATCAACAAAAGCTCAGCTAAACTCCCGGGACACCTGAGGTGTAGGAAGTAAAGTGAATACTTCTAACTCAGTGGTAATAAGTATAAATAATAGCTGAGCGGTAAGAAATCACGTAAGAACACTCCATCATGCTATATAGTACAGTACAACCTTTTGAACAAAATAGTAAAACCGTTAAAATCCTTTAGAAACATCTAGCTTAGTTTAAAAATCGCTTTTGAAAATATTCTTTTTCCAACATAAAGCATATGAATGCGATATCAGGTACTGCAAGTCCGCACACAAGTCAGCCCCTCGGGCACAGCACTCTATTTACAAATAACACCAGGGTATCTAGTACACAGTGCAAGAAATAGCATGGATGCCAATGATATGAGAGTGCTAAATGTCATGCCACGTAGTACAGACAGGAATCAATGCGTGAATGCAATGAAATGCACATGAACGCAGCGGCGTACAGCCCGATCCATTTGGGTACCCGCGCTCACTGTAAGGGTTCAGACTCCGAAGGGGATCCTACAGCCCAAGCGCACTATTATCGTAGCATTCGCTGCGGCGTGCAGCCCGATCCACAATCAGTCCAGTTATATGCATGCAAGCCACACGGGCACAGTCAATTTATCATTTTCAGTTCCAATTATTAAAAATTATAGCTTAAGTGTTTATGACTTTAGAAATTTACTAATCATGTCGAGACAGTGTTTAACTCAGGACTGATATCATGAAAACATGCTAAGCATCATGGAAACAATGATAATAATCCCTATGGGATCCAAATAATCGGCACGAAGCCCAAAACATGGCAATCAGCCCAAATCATGATAGCATCAAGTAGGTTTCAGTCAATCACGCAGTAAAATCAACAACCGGGACGGACCAAGTCACCATCCCCAACGGTGCTCTACCCCACGCAGATACCTGGCGTGCAAGTCACCACAATACAGCACTATGATGTGCAAATCCGGCGTTTCAAACCCTCAGGATATCATTTACAAGTATTACTCACCTCGAACCAGTGAAATCTCTCGCTCTCGACGCCTTTGCCCCTCAAATTGGCCTCCACGCGCGTCGAATCTAACCAAAATCAGAGCGAATGCATTACAATATTCTAAGGGCACAATACCCAATCGAACACAATCGAAAAACATCAAGAATCTCGAAACTAGCAAAACCCGAGCCCTGGGCCTGCTTCTAAAAAAATTAAAGAACTCACATTACCGGATTCCTCGTCTCCCCACGAGTTCATACATACCAAGAACTCCCAAATCCGAGCTCAAATGACCTATCAAATTCCAATTTGAAATATCAAAAACTCAAGCCCTAATTCATCCAATTAGGCTTAATTCCATGAATTTCTAGGTACATTTCTCAATAAAAACGATTTCTAGGTTTAAGAATCTTACCTCCAATAATTAACCCATGAATCCCTCTTCAAAATCGCCTCCAAGCTCTCAAAATCGTTCCACAATGGAGGAAAAAAGTAAACATAGGCTCGCGGATGAATTAATGATATAAACCCTTCTGCCACAGCGATTTTTCGCTTCTGCGATCAACTGACCGCACATGCGGTCCCTCTTATGCGACATATGGACCGCTTATGTGTTCTAACTTAAAACCATCGGGGACCGCTTATGCGATCCAAACATCAGCTTATGCGGTTTCCCCTCGATCGCTTTTGCGGTCTACAATCCGCTTATGCGTCCCCGCAAAGGCGTTTACCAATCTGCTTATGCGGAAAATCCTCGGGCCACTCCTAATCACTTCTGTGATCCTCCCCACCGCATCTGCNCAAAACACTATCGTTAACATCAAAATCCTCAATTTTCATCAAATCAAAGCCTAAGTTTCTTAAAAACATCCGAATTGCACTTTCGATCAAAAACCCAACCAAACGATGTCCGAATGACCTGAAAATTTGCAGACATATCCAAAATCATCTAACGGAGCTACAGCAACTCTCGGAATTCCATTTCGACCCTCGGATCAAAATCTCACCTATCAACCGGAATCTGCCAAAATTCAAACTTCGTCAATTCAAGCCTAATTCTACACCGAGCCTCCAAAATCGATTCCGATCGCACTCCTACGCCAAAAATAATCCCCCGAAGCTAACCAAATCACCGGAATTCACATCCGAGCCTTCTAACTATATAGTCAACTTTCGGTTGACTTTTCCAAAACAAGCTTTCTTCTAAGAGGCTAAGTGCCTTATTCCCAATTAAAACCAACTCAATTCTATCCGATTCATTAAAATACTGATATTGAATCATAGAACAACATAATATTGGGAAAACGGGGTGGTAACTCACGTGACAACGGGCCGGGTCGTCACATCCTCTCCAACTTAAATAAACGCTCGTCCTCAAGCGTGCCCAGGGTTGTCCTAAAAGCCAACCGATAGCTAAATGACCTTACCAAGCATATACCCAGGGTGATCCCTCGTCACCCTATCTCTTATAGGTCCGACAACACGACATGGCTGAAATTACCCAATCCAGTCTAACCCATAATTCACAGAACTACTTTTTCACTTCTGAAACCACAACACGATCAAACCTCGCACATATACTTTTGAATAGTCCCGAACCAGCTGTAACAACCCATACTCGCATCCTCAAATGAAATCACATGACATACCACATAATCCAGCACCTGAAATGATAACTCCTATTCACAGCAGCTGTCCACAACAACCATATACCGATCGAAACCTCTCAATAGCTAAAGCCCCATTCCAACACTTCATATCCTATCAATGACAATGAAACAAACAGCAAACCGTAGCCATTTCTCAGATCAACCATTCATGAAACCACTCCCTCTTTGACTAATACCACAGCAGATTTTCGAAATCATACCCAAAATCAGAACCTCGCGTCAATGCTCAAAATAAACTCGAACCTCAGTATTATTCTTCCAACAAGCTGCAATCAAATATTTTCGTATTCATTAATGACTCCAACAATCCCTCGAATTCAACGCACCACTCTGGTGATATGACGCCTCATCACAGGCCTAAGCCACAACTTCCACAACTTGCATAATGATGGGCGGTCTGAATATACTCAAATCATGACAAATGACTCAAACAAAAGAGCTGTAACTCAAACTCCTCGGTACCGTCACAACACATGGCTGGGACCCCATCCCACATCATAGAAATAGAATACCTGAACCTACCCCGAAGGGTCTAATCTCCACGTAGCCTCGTTACAATGCGCGATCTTATCCAAACACTGTTACACATGAAGTATATCAAGTCTCTATGCTCAAAATAGACAGCCACGCACAGATTGGTGTCTGAAACCAAGCAATCCATCACACCCACGG
>MU697188.1:64378-97417 GCA_026770625.1 Nicotiana glauca | reverse complement strand
AACATGGTATCAGAGCACTAGGTTCCCGTCGGTATCACGAGTCATGAGCAAGTCTAGTAGAGTCTCGCGGATCGGTACGGAGACGTCTGTACTTATATTTGGGAGGCTGCAGGACTGTTAGGAGTACTTCCCTTCTTGATTTCCTTATCGTGCGGTTCGATTCCTTTGAGGCTTATGCCCTTGATTCCTTGCCACTCAATCTTCCGCGACACGAGCGCTTGTTATAAATCAAAATTTGAAGGATTGAATGGCACTACAAGTGTGGTGCGGGATGATTCACCCGGTATAGTTGATTGGACTATCATAGTCACATTATGGAGGGATATTCCATTGTTTTAGCTCCGTAACAGATCATCTGAGAGCCTTGAGGCTAGGCACAGGCTGCCATGATGCTCACGAGCGATTATTTCCGCAGTGTTGTTGTGATGGTAGGGTGTTTGCCCACGTGTCGGGGCAGTGAATGAATTGAAGGGGAGGTTTACTCAGTGTGTAATCAAAGGGATTTAGTATTTTATCCCCGGCAGGGGAAGGTCAGGCAAACTAAGGACAGTCAGATGTGGACTAGTGAAAATAATATAGCGTGGTAATGGCAAGCGTGAAGAGGTTCTCTTCTTCATTGGGGTGCTGTTGTCCTAATTGGACGTACTAAGTTTATAGATGTTAAAATCTGCTACAACTCGCCTTTATGGCAGGATATTGTGAAATAGTATTGGAGTTACGACTGTCAGATATCGCATGGTGCGAAGGTTTAAGATCGAATCAGAATTTCTAATATTGACGGCTCGATAAAGATGACCTTCGAAAAGGCTTAAAGATTAGCAACTATTGTGGGTTCAAGTGCCACGATAGATTTTTATTTGAGGCAACGATTGAGTAGCAAAGTATGAGGAAGGACATGTGGAAAATGCCAGGCGGTGTTTAAAATTTCTAGAAAGCCAAGTATGAGAAGCAAGGTCGAGTGACCGATTAGGGAGACGAGTCCCGCCAAAGTGGGAGGGTGGCAGGGTTTGCATACATGCTTGGTAGTAAGAAGACTACGCACCTTAAGGAGAGTTTGGATCGAATTGGGGATTTTAAAGATTTGTGATTGACGCCTGCGGGTATGATATGAAGTATGGGCTATTGATGTCCTAGTGAATGTACCTTTTGCAACGGCATGGGAAGATGTCGGGAGGTGATTCCCCTAGGTGGGTTATTCCCCGTGAGCAGGTTAGCGTTCGCATGGTTGGCGAAGCTTCTGCAAGGAATTTTATTGGTTGTTCGACAAGGAGATCGGTTGGGCGAACTCTAGAATGGTGAAATGATGGCTTCAAGCTAAGTGGGAAGTCCCACCAATTGTGATTGGTGCTACATGATTAACTACTTGCGTGATTTCTGGTTATTAGCATATTGATGGGTTATTTCAGCTATAAGAAAAGACCATAAGTGGTAATTCGAGCAAATGAATTGTTGGAATCATGGTATGGGTGGCCTTATTGGCTCATGTTTGGACTAGGAAAAAGGTTCAGGATTTATGCCTCGTATAGATACAGGTTCAGAGGAAGTGATTTCTCCGGGTGCTTCGCGGAGAGAGTTTTCGCGTGTTATAAAATCTATGGAGTGAGTTATATTCGGGACCAAGATAGAGCGGGTGGCTCTCAATAATGATCCTAGTGAATTCAGAAGTTAAAGTGTGGTGCCCAATGATTCCAAGCCTATAAGAACAGTTAAGAACCAAGCTCTGTAGAAGCTTATGAGAAGGTACCCAGAATGTTCTATGATGTGCTACCTTGTGGTATGGCATTTGAGAAATGTGAAATAATTCGTGAGATTTCAGACAGCATGGTCTCGCAACTCAAGGTCACTCGGGGTGAGTGTAGAGGGAGTATGTTATGCGTTGAAGAGAATGAGTATTATTTTCAAAGCAATTAAGGATAAATTGGAGGGAAAGGGATTGATTAGNGGAAGGGTTATGGTGGCTTGGACCACTACTTACAGATTTGCATATCTTACGGTTATGGGAAGTTACCTAGGTGTTGCTATGATTCTCCTAAAGTGAGTTAAGCAAAAAATTCTTATGTGAGGAAGTGTTAAAATATTAATGAGTTTGGAGCTATGATGTAAATCGTGTTCTACCGTATGTTGGCACGTTTGGTACAGCGAGTAGCATGGAAATACGAAGTGAGGATCGAGGTTGCAGTTTGGTGTTGACGAGGATGTCACAGGCTCGGACGAGAAAGGAAAGGGTTAAATGATTAGAGTAAATTAGTATTGGCTTCAGAGTCACCGGAGATTGATGTTTTGTGAAAAAGGCTTGTATCCTGGTTAGGGATTCTTGATAGCTTTTCAGCGTTAGTGCGATCGATGGTTGGAATGAGCAGACTGGATACTTATTTCAGAAGATTGTGGGAGCGTGTCCCACGGGAAGATTGTGTAAGCGTGACATGTAGTCGCTTGATTGACTAAAGATTTAAGCAAGTATGAGGATTGTGGTAATGTCATCAATTTGAGAATTTATGCCCGAAGGGCACTCGACTTGTTGGGTTATAGACTGTGGAGGTTCGCTCCAATCATGATGGACGTTCTTGTTGGTTATGAGAAGAGAGAAGTTAGCATGGACCTATGAAAGGTTATTGGCCTAGTTTGGTACAATCAGAAATCGGCTTGAGATCGATGTATTGATTTACATGTGTGAACAGGGCTTTATATCAGGCCAGTTGTGTTCGTTTCAGCGAGTGTTCCCTATGGAGGAACGGTCGGGGTGTTATTTTGTCATCTTCTATTCCAGGTAATGATGTATTACGCCGTATGAGTTGTGAGACGGCTTGAGAAAAAAAAATTGCTTATGTGTGGAGAATCCGCATAGAAATGATGTGTTACGAGCAGGATGGCTTTGAGATTTATGTTGTATATCGCACCTCAGTTGTGCTTGAGTTTCGTAGCCTATAGCGCTATGTGTTTCCTCAGGGATGGTATTATGCACTTAATGTGCTTGCGATCGAATTCGATATTTTGTTGTAATGAGCAAGTTAGCTCGATGCGTATCTCCTTATGTGAGTTCTACATGTGGATCGGGTGGCGCGCCGCCATGGTTATATTGTGAGGATCGGGTGGCACGCCGCCATGGCTATTGTGAGGCTCGGATGGCATGCCGCCATGGTTATGCTCTGTGGATCGGGTTGCACGCCGCAACAGTGTGATGATGAGTGTAACTTTCTATATATGCTAGTTTTGTATGTCCTACTTCCTAACTTCTAAGGAAAGTCCGTAGTAGGGCGGAAGTTAGGTAATTCCTTCCAGAGTTCGTTTTCCTCTTGTATCATATCCTAATCGGTAGCCTATTGGCACATTGTGGCATCATATGGGACTCTTGATTGTGTCTGAGGTGGCTTATTGCCCGAGCAGTTCGTACTGGGTGAGACGAGATTATCGGACTTAGGATCAGTGCAATCTGATTATATGAAGTATATTAAGGAGAAAAGATTATGATTTGGTTCAAAATGTGGTAATTATTCTTGTCGGAGGTATTGACTCAATGATTTGTTGATTCGACAGTTGGTTAAGAATTTCGGCGTATCTCTTCCGCCGTGTTAGTGTTATAAAGGTTAGAGCAAGACCTATGTAGGTCATGAGGTGCAATGGGATAATCTGATTCGTTGAATTTGGGCTAAGTTGATCAAAAAATGTTATTGTGGTCCTATGAGTATGTTATGTAGTCATGTTGGGTACAACGTGTGGTGAATGATTTGGTGATCCTTTGATGAAAACAGGACTGGCCTAGAATTCCAGATGTTGGAATTGGGCTCTAAAGCTTAATTGCCTGAATAAAGAGGAGTATCTTCAGAATTTATCGAGCTAATGTGCTCAGCTAAGTGGTGGTAGCACGGAAAGGTGTATAAGGTGCTAAACAGTGATTTCAGACTACTTCGGTATAGTTCTCGTGCACGTTCGAGGACGAACGTATGTTTAAGTGGGAGAGAATGTAATGACCCGACTGGTCATTTTGAGTACTAGCGTTCCGTTCAGCAGTCGGAGGCCATGAACAGCTTCATTTCAGGTATTATGACTTGTACGCGTGGTCGGAATTGAATTTTGAGAAGCCTAGAGCTGAATTGGGAAGAGAAGTCTTATTTTAGAAGCTTAAAGTTGAAAGAATGAACTAGGATTGGAATTTTAAGTAAACAACCTCGGAATCGGGATCTGAAGGTTCCAACAGGTTCGTGTGATGATTTCGGACTTGGGCGTATGCCCGGATTGGGTTTTGGATAAACCAGAAGCATTTTGGCACCTATTGTGGAAGTTGGCATTTTAGAAGAAATTTCATATGTTTGGCTTGAAGAGCATTTCAGTGTTATCAATGTCCGTTTGGAATTCCGAGACAGTGAATAGCTCCGTATAGTGATTCTGGAGTTGTGGGCGCGATCGGAAGTGAATTCGGAGGTCCGTAGACCATTTTGAAGCCATTTGGATAAAGATAGAAAGTTGAAGGTTTTTGGATAGTTTGACCAGGGGGTTGACTTTTTGATATCGGGGTCGGAATCAAATTTCGGGAGTTGGAGTAGGTCCGTAATGTCAAATATTACTTGTGTGCAAAATTTGAAGTCAATCGGACGTGATTTGGTAGGATTAAACATCGGAAGTAGAAGTCGGAAAGTTCAAAGTTCATAAAGTTTGGATTGGAGGTCGATCGATGATTTTAGCATTGTTTGATGTGATTTGAGGCCTCGAGCAGGTCCGTAATGTGTTTTGGGATTGGTTGGTCTGATTGGTTGGGGTCCCAGGGGCCCCGGGTGGATTCCGGGTGGCTAGCGGATCGAATTCGGAGTTTGAAGAAGGGCTGGGCTGCTGGTATCTGGTATTTACGCTTCTGCGGAAATGGAACAGCAGAAGCGGCCCTTGCAGAGGCGATAATTGGACCGCAGAAGCAGTTTTGGCCATCTGTGAAGAGGACCGCAGATGCGGTCAAGTAGCCGCATAAGCGGAACCGCACCTGCAGACGGTGAGTCGCAGAAGCAGAAGGGGCAGCCTAGGAAGGTGACCGCAGAAGCGGATTTTTGTCCGCATAAGTGGGACTGCAAAAATGGAAAGAGCTGGGGGCAGATTGTTGTTTTAAAAATAGGATTTTGGCTCATTTCTCTCATATTTTCATGACTTGGGCAATATTTGGGGAGCTTCAAGAGAGGGTTTTCATCTTCAACCCTAAGGTATGTTATTCTCACCCATTATGAGTTGAATACATTGATTATGTATGGATTTTAGTATGTAAATAGGTAGGAAATTGAGGGTTAGAGGAAGACCTTGAAAAAACTAGGGTTCTTGGATTTTGACCACGATTTTGGATATGGAATTGAGAGAAAATCGTATATTTGAGTTCCTAAGGTCATGGGTAAACCTTACCTTCAAGAAATTTCGGATTCCGGGCACGTGGGCCCGAGCGCATTGTGGTCATTTCACAAGCGGAGTTGGGAAATTGTATAATTTGAATTGTTAGCAAGTATTTGAGTATATTCTCATTAGTTTGCCATTGTTTGGCTAGTTTTGGAGCTTTGCGCGCTAGTTCGAGCTTTTGAAAAGATGTGAAGCGCCGGTTATGAGTCTTCGGAGCAAGGTGAGTCTCCTTTCTAATCTTGTGAGGAGGAATTTACACCATAGGTAAAGTAAATGATTATGTGCTCCTATATGTGGGGGCTACATACGCACGAGGTGGCGAGAGTCCGTGCGTCGCTACTATCATGCTATTGTCCGGGTAGTCTAGGACCCAAAGAGCATGTTATACATGGATTATAGTGAACCCATTTATGGTTTGAACTGCCTGAATCACATTAAAATTAGTAAATGAATTTCAAAGGGTTTAAGCTTCATTTCTTAAAATTGTTAAAGGAGAATTGGTTTTATTTGAATAAATATTCCCCGATAAGTTCTTATTTGACTGATTGAGCATGTACTTTATGTGTGCCTGCGTCGCATGGATGATTAGCGAGCAGGATATGTGTTTAATTATGGAACGGGCCGAACGCCTCGGTGATAATAGATGCATCTATGGTTCGTGCCGCTCGACCCTCGGCAGTGCACAATTTACATTCTGTTGGAGTGGGCCGTCGACCTCGGCGTGATTTGCACATGTTTTTCTATTACTTGGAAATTTTTTAAATGTGGAATTGGCCCTACGTGGTTTGATATGAACTGATAAAATAATAAAGAATAAACTTTGGAAGCCCTCGATTTATTATTGGAGGTGTTTACCTGTTTTCTGGCTTCACAACTTGAACTTCTATATAAATCCATGATTTCCCTCGCACTTATAGAATATTGCTAATTGACCTCTAGTGAGTGTCGGAATTGGCCATCTCGTCTCTACCCCTTCGGGATTAGGCAGGATACTCACTGAGTATACGTTGATTACGTACTCATACTACACGTCTGTGCATTTTGTTGCACAGGTACATGATACTTTAGCGGCCTACTGGGCGCAGCAGCACAGACAAATTCGGGGACAAGGTGAGTTGCAGTATTCGAGGCGGCCCGCAGCTCTTTAAAGTCCTTTCTAGTAACTGTATTTTCTTTCCTGTCCATTGTATTTCGGACGGAGTTGTGTTGTATTTTATGTCTTTATTAGTAGTTGCTCATGCACTTGTGACACCAGGTTTCTGGGATGGTTTCAGTGAATATTTTTACTAATTGGTATTATTTAAGTTTGAATTAAAGAAATGGCCTTATTTTTATGTGAAACAGAAGGAAAAACCTTAGATTTTCAAAGGCATTAAAAGAGGAAATTAATTGGTAATCTAATTGGCTGGCCTGATAGTGGTGTCCGGTGCCACCACGACCCTTAGTGGATTTTGGATCGTGACAACATGGTATCAGAGCACTAGGTTCCCGTCTGTCTCACGAGTCATGAGCAAGTCTAGTAGAGTCTCGCGGATCGGTACGGAGACGTCTGTACTTATCCTCGGGAGGCTGCAGGATTGTTAGGAGTACTTCCCTTCTTGATTTCCTTATCGTGCGGTTCGATTCCTTTGAGTCTTTCGCCCTTGATTCCTTGCCACTCAATCTTCCGCGACGCGAGCGCTTGTTATAAATCGAAATTTGAAGGATTGTAATGGCACTACAAGTGTGGTGCGGGATGATTCACCCGGTATAGTTGATTGGACTATCATAGTCACATTATGGAGGGATATTCCATTATTTTAGCTCCGTAATAGATCTTCTGAGAGCCTTGAGGCTAGGCACAGGCTGCCATGATGCTCAGGAGCGATTATTTCCGCAGTGTTGTTGTGATGGTAGGGTGTTTGCCCACGTGTCGGGGCAGTGAATAAATTGAAGGGGAGGTTTACTTAGTGTGTAATCAAAGGGATTTAGTATTTTATCCCCGGCAGGGGAAGGTCAGGCGAACTAAGGACAGTCAGATGTGGACTAGTGGAAGTAATTGTGAAGGGGTTCTTTTCTTCATTGGGGTGCTGTTGTCCTAATTGGACGTACTAAGTTTATCGATGTTAAAATCTGTTACAACTCTCCTTTATGGCAGGATATTGTGAAATAGTATTGGAGTTACGACTGTCAGATATCACATGGTGCGATGGTTTAAGATCTAATCAGAATTTCTAATATTGATGTCTCGATAAAGATGACCTTCGAAAAGGCTTAAAGATTAGCAGCTATTGTGGGTTCAAGTGACAAGAAGATAGATTTTAATTTGAGGCAACGATTGAGCAGCAAAGTATGAGGAAGGACATGTGGAAAGTGTCAGGCGGTGTTTAAAATTTCTAGAAAGCCAAGTATGAGAAGCAAGGTCGAGTGACCGATTAGGGAGACGAGTCCCGCCAAAGTGGGAGAGTGGCAGGGGTTGCATGCGGGCTTGGTAGTAAGAAGACTACGCGCCTTAAGGAGAGTTTTGATCGAATTGGGGATTTTAAGGATTTGTGATTGAAGCCTGTAGGTATGATATGAAGTATGGGCTATTGATGTCCTAGTGAATGTACCCCGTGCAGCGGCATGGGAAGATGTCGGGAAGTGATTCCCCTAGGTGGGTTATTCCCCGTGAGCAGGTTAGCGGTCGCATGGTTGGCGAAGCTTCTGCGAGGAATTTTATTAGTTGTTCGACAAGGAGATCGGTCGGGCAAACTCTAGAATGGTGAAATGATGAATTCAAGCTAAGTGGGAGAGTCCCACCTCTTGTGATTGGGGCTGCATGATTAACTACTTGTGTGATTTCTGGTTATTAGCATATTGATGGGTTATTTCAGCTATAAGAAAAGACCATAAATGGTAATTCGACCAAATGAATTGTTGGAAGCATGGTATGGGTGGCCTTATTGGCTCATGTTCGGACTAGGAAAAAGGTTCAGGATTTATGCCTCGTATAGATGTAGGTTCAGAGGAAGTGATTCCGTCGGGTGCTTCACGGAGAGAGTTTTCGCGTGTTATAAGATCTATGAAGTGAGTTATATTCGAGACCAAGATAGAGCGGGTGGCTCTCAATAATGGTCCTAGTGAATTTAGAAGTTATAGTGTGGTGCCCGATGATTCCAAGCCTATAAGAACAGTTAAGAACCAAGCTCTGTAGCAGCTTATGAGAAGGTGCCCAGAATGTTCTATGATGTGCTACCTTGTGGTATGGCATTTGAGAAATGTGAAATAATTTGTGAGATTTGAGACCAGCATGGTCTCGCAACTCAAGGTCACTCGGGGTGAGTGTAGAAGGAGTATGTTATGCGTTGAAGAGAATGAGTATTATTTCCAAAGCAATCAAGGATAAATTGGAGGGAAAGGGATTGATTTGCCATAGTTGAATTTGGCATGTTGGAGCCTATGGTCCGTTTATTCAGTGTGATCGAGTTATGCGTTTGATTTGTGGCGGTGCATATCAGGCTTGTCAGCTGCCGCAATTGATGTTATTCAGAAGCCTTCTATTTCTAAGGCTCGTTGTGTAGAAGCAGATTTCAGAAGGGTTATGGTTGCTTGGACCACTACTTACAGATTTGCATATCTTACGGTTATGGGAAGTTACCTAGGGTTGCTATGATTCTCCTAAAGTGAGTTAAGCGAAAAATTCTTATGTGAGGAAGTGTTAAAATATTAATGAGTTCGTAGCTACAATGTAAATCATGTTCTACCGTATGTTGGCACATTTGGTGCAGCGAGTAGCATGGAAATACGAAGCGAGGATCGAGGTTGCAATTTGGTATTGACGAGGATGTCACAGGCTCGGACGAGCAAGGAAAGGGTTGAATGATTAGAGTAAATTGGTATTGGCTTCAGAGTCACCGGAGATCGATGTTTTGTGAAAAAGTCTTGTATCCTAGATAGGGATTCTTGATCGCTTTTCAGCGTTAGTGCGACCGATGGTTGGAATGAGCAGACTGGATTCTTATTTCAGAAGATTGTGGGAGCGTGTCCTACGGGAAGATTGTGTAAGCATGACATGTAGTCGCTTGATTGACTAAAGATTTAAGCAAGTATGAGGATTGTGCTAATGTCATCAATTTGAGAATTTATGCCTGAAAGGCACTCAACTTGTTGGGTTATAGACTTTGGAGGTTCGCTCCAGTCATGATGGACGTTCTTGTGGGTTATGAGAAGAGAGAAGTTAGCATGGACCTCTGAAAGGTTATTGGTCTAGTTTGGTACAATCAGAAATCGGCTTGAGATCGATGTATTGATTTACATGTGTGAACAGGGCTTTATATCAGGCCAGTTGTGTTCGTTTCAGCGAGTGTTCCCTATGGAGGAAGGGTCAGGGTGTTATTTTGTCATCGTCTATTCCAGGTAATGATGTATTGCACCGTATGAGTTGTGAGACGACTTGAGAAAAAAATTGCTTACGTGTGGAGAATCCACGTAGAAATGATGTGTTATGAGCAGGATGGCTTTGGGATTTACGTTGTATATCGCACCTCAGTTGTGCTTGAGTTTCGTAGCCTATAGCGCTATGTGTTTCCTCAGGGATGGTATTATGCACTTAATGTGCTTGCGATCGACTTCGATATTTTTTTGTAATGAGCAAGTTAGCTCGATGCGTATCTCCTTATGTGAGTTCTTCGTGTGGATCGGGTGGCGCGCCTCCATGGTTATATTGTGAGGATCGGGTGGCACACCGCCGTGGTTATATTGTGAGGCTCGGATGGCTCGCCGCCACGGTTATGCTCTGTGGATCGGGTTGCACGCCGCAACAGTGTGATGATGAGTGTAGCTTTCTATATGCTAGTTTTGTATGTCCTACTTTCTAACTTCAAAGGAAAGTCCGTAGTAGGGCGGAAGTTAGGTAATTCGTTCCAGAGTTTGTTTTCCTCTTGTATCATATCCTAATCGGTAGCCTATTGCCACATTGTAGCATCATATGGGACTCTTGATTGTGTCCGAGGTGGCTTATTTCCTGAGCAGTTCGTACTGGGTGAGACAAGATTATCGGACTTAGGATCAGTGAAATCTGATTATATGAAATATATTAAGGAGCAAAGATCATGATTTGGTTCAGAATGTGGTAATGATTCTTGTCGGAGGTATAGACTCAATGATTTGTTGATTCGGCAGTTGGTTAAGAATTTTGGCATATCTCTTCTGCCGTGTTAGTGTTATAAAGGTTAGAGCAAGACCTATGTAGGTCATGAGGTGCAATGGGAGCATCTGATTCGTTGAATTTGGGCTAATTTGATCAAAAAATGTTATTGTGGTCCTATGAGTAAGTTATGCAGTCATTTTGGGTACAGCGTGTGGTGAATGATTTGGTTATCCTATTATGAAAACAGGCCTGGCCTAGAATTCCGAATGTTGGAATTGGGCTTTAGGGCTTAATTGCCTGAATAAAGAGGAGTATCTTCAAAATTTATCGAGCTAATGTGCTCAGCTAAGTGGTGGTAGCACGGAAAGGTGTATAAGGTGCTACACAGTGATTTCAGACTACTTCGGTATAGTTCTCGTGCACGTTCGAGGATGAACGTATGTTTAAGTGGGAGAGAATGTAACGACCCGACCGGTCATTTTGAGTACTAGTGCTCCGTTCAGCAGTCGGAGCCCATGAACATCTTCATTTCAGGTATTATGACTTGTACGCGTGGTCGGAATTGAATTTTGAGAAGCCTAGAGCTGAATTGGGAAGAGAAGTCTTATTTCAGAAGCTTAAAGTTGAATGAATGAACTAGGATTGGAATTTTAAGTAAATGACCTTGGAATCGGGATCTGAAGGTTCCAACAAGTTCGTGTGATGATTTCGGACTTGGGCGTATGCCCGGATTGGGTTTTGGATAACCCGGGAGCGTTTTGGCGCCTATTGTGGAAGTTAGCATTTTAGAAGAAATTTCATAAGTTTGGTTTGAAGTGCATATCGGTGTTATCAACGTCCGTTTGGAATTCCGAGACTGTGAATAGCTCCGTATAGTGATTCTGGAGTTGTGGGCGCGATCGGAAGTGAATTCGGAGGTCCGTAGACATTTTGAAGCCATTTGGCTAAAGATAGAAAGTTGAAGGTTTTTGGAGAGTTTGACCGGGGGGTTGACTTTTTGATATCGGTATTGGAATCAAATTCCGGGAGTTGGAGTAGGTCCGTAATGTCAAATATGACTTGTGTGCAAAATTTGAAGTCAATCGGATGTGATTTGGTAGGATTAAACATCGGAAGTGAAAGTCGGAAAGTTCAAAGTTCATAAAGTTTGGATTGGAGGCCGATCGATGATTTTAGCGTTGTTTGATGTGATTTGAGACCTCGAGCAAGTCCGTAATGTGTTTTGGGATTGGTTGGGGTCCCGGGGGCCCCGGGTGGATTCCGGGTGGCTAGCGGATCGAATTCGGAGTTTGAAGAAGGGCTGGGCTGCTGGTATCTGGTATTTCCGCTTCTGCGGAAATGGAACCGCAGAAGCGACCCTCGCAGAGGCGATAATTTGATAGCAGAAGCTGTTTTGGCCATCAGTGAAGAGGATCGCAGATGCGGTCGAGTAGCCGCATAAGCAGAACCGCACTTGCGGTCTGTGAGTCGCTGAAGCGGAAGGGGCAGCCTAGGAAGGTGACCGCAGAAGCGGATTTTTGTCCGCATAAGAGGGACCGCAAAAGCGGCCCCTGGACTGCAAAAGTAGAAAGAGCTGGGTGCAGATTGTTGCTTTAAAAATCGGATTTTGTCTTATTTCTCTCATATTTTCACGACTTGGGCAATATTTGGGGAGCTTCAAGAGAGGGGTTTCATGTTCAACACTAAGGTATGTTATTCTCACCCCTTATGAGTTGAATACATTGATTATGTATGGATTTTAGTATGTAAATGGGTAGGAAATTAAGGGTTAGAGGAAGACTTAGAAAAAACTAGGGTTCTTAGATTTTGACCACGATTTTGGATATGGAATTGAGAGAAAATCGTATATTTGAGTTCCTAAGGTCATGGGTAAACCTTACCTTCAAGAAATTTCGGATTCCGGGCACGTGGGCCCGAGGGCATTGTGGTCATTTCACAAGCGGAGTTGGGAAATTGTATAATTTGAATTGTTAGCAAGTATTTGGGTATATTCTCATTAGTTTGCCGTTGTTTGGCTAGTTTTGGAGCTTTGCCCGATAGTTCGAGCTTTTGAAAAGATGTGAAGCACCGGTTATGAGTCATCGGAGCGAGGTGAGTCTCCTTTCTAATCTTGTGAATAGGAATTTACCCCATAGGTGAAGTAAATTATTATGTGCTCCTATTTTCGGGGGCTACGTACGCACGAGGTGACGAGAGTCCGTGCGTAGCTACTATCATGCTATTGTCCGGGTAGTCTAGGACCCAAAGAGCATGTTATACATGGATTATAGTGAACCCATTTATGGTTTGAACTGCCTAAATCACATTTAAATTAGTAAATGAATTTCAAAGGGGTTAAGCTTCATTTCTTAAAATTGTTAAAGGAGAATTGATTTTATTTGAATAAATATTCCCCGATAAGTTCTTATTTGACTGATTGAGCATGTACTTTATGTGTGCCTGCGTCGCATGGATGATTAGCGAGCAGGATATGTGTTTAATTATGGAACGGGCCGAACGCCTCGGTGATAATAGATGCATCTATGGTTCGTATCGCTCGACCCTCGGCTGTGCATAATTTACATTCTATTGGAGCGGGCCGTCAACCTCGGCGTGATTTGCGCATGTTTATCTATTACTTGGAAATTTGTAAATGTGGAATTGTCCCTACGTGGTTTGATATGAACTAATAAAATAATAAAGAATAAACCTTGTAAGCCCTCGATTTATTATTGGAGGTGTTTACCTGTTTTCTGGCTTCACAACTTGAATTTCTATATAAATCCATGATTTTTCTCGCACTTATAGAATATTGCTAATTGACCTCTAGTGAGTGTCGGAATTGGCCATGTCGTCTCTACCCCTTCCGGATTAGGCAGGATACTCACTGAGTATACGTTGATTACGTACTCATACTACACTTCTGTGCATTTTGTTGCACAGGTACATGATACTTTAGCGGCCTACTGGGCGCAGCAGCACGGATAAATTTGGGGACAAGGTGAGTTGCAGTATTTGAGGCGGCCCGCAGCTCTTTAAAGTCCCTTCTAGTAACTGTATTTTCTTTCCTGTCCATTGTATTTCGGATGGATGTTGTGTTGTATTTTATGTCTTTATCAGTAGTTGCTCATGCATTTGTGACACCGGGTTTCTGGGATGATTTCAGTGAATATTTGTACTAATTGGTATTATTTAAGTTTGAATTCAAGAAATGACCTTATTTTTATGTAAAACAGAAGGAAAAATCTTAGATTTTCAAAGGCATTAAAAGAGAAAATTAATTGGTAATCTAATTGGCTGGCCTGACAGTGGTGTCCGGTGCCACCGTGACCCTTAGTGGATTTTGGGTCGTGACATTAGTCGTCCATTTAGCTAAAGAAGCAATGATTGGTGGACCCTCACAGTATCGTTCAATGTGGTCATTTGAAAGGTACTATTCTTTTGCTCTATTTCATAGTACTTGTAAAGAATTTTAATTAACTATTATGAAATTTTTCTATTGTAGGTACTTGCTTACTCTTAAAAACTATGTAAGGAGTAAAAGTTATCCAGAAGGTTCAATTATAGAGGGATATTTAATAGAAGAGTTCATGACATTCTGCTCAAGATATCTACATGATGTGGAGACAAAGTTGAGTAGGCCTTTAAGAAATTATGCTTCGTCTAATGAAGCAGCTAACCTAGAGGGTCGTCGATCAAGTAAAGAGATAGGTTTTAAGCTTGATGACATTACACATGCCCAATCACACATATATGTTTATTTAATTCTGCCTCCAGAACTCTCTATCGCGAGTAAGCATTAAATAACTATTTATATTTTGTAATTAATTTAATAAGTAATAATATTTGTAGTTTATTTATTAAGTTCTACGTGTCTTACATATGGTAGTGAGCATATAAAAGAAATCAAGAAGGCCAATCCTCCTCTATTCAGACATCAAGTGGATCAGATTCACAATGAAAATATTCACATATGGTTTAGAAAACACGTAATTATGAACCGTCTAATTTTTTTCCAAATATATTATTAGAGTTGACATGATGGTGGCAATTTTCAATTATATCTTTACTTTTAATTGGCAGGTTGAGACGATACATATGGCCGGTGAGTAAATATCTAAAGAAATTCAATATTTAGCCATTGGTCCATCAAAACAAGCAAAAAGGATGACTGGATATATAAGTAACGGGATTAGATACTTAAAAATTTCTCGTGATGCCCGACATAAAACTCAAAATAGTGGAATTATGGTAAATGCTACTATCTCTGCATCTATCTTAATTTTGTATTTGGGGTTCCACTGGATTTGTTGTTGTTGTTATTGTTGAATGCACCTCTCTTTAATTTTTTATTATTTACAAATTTCAATGAGAGTGAAGAACAATCTAAGCGACTTAGGGGTCCCACTATGATGCACTCAGGATGGGGAAATGATGGTGGCAATTTACATATTGAGTTGAATGAACGTGGCCAACCAATTGGACCAAAAGCAACTAGATTGAGTTCTAAACTTGGTGTTATAGCACGAAATGGTATCCTAGCACCATTGAATTATAAATATTGGAGGCTTGTGCCAAAGATGTTCAAAGACATAATATGGGCTCATAGTAAGATGCTTAGTACTTAATCAAAAATTACATACTAAAAGATTTTTATCTTTTATTTTTCTATATAAATAAGTTATGGTAAATATGTATGTAGGAAAATACTGATGCAACTGATGATATGAGACGCATGTTAATGATCAGTTGGATCTAAATAGAAAGAATGGAAGCATGAAGTAAAAATGTGTAGTTATGAATCGTATGGTACTGATATTGAGTGCTTAGCTCATCGTCCAGATAGGGTTGAAGAAGATCAGTGGCGTTCGTTAGTTCATTATTGGAGTTCAAATGCTGCAAAAGTATTCCATAATATCAAGCATTTTCTTCTGTTGCCTCTTAGGCCTTTAGCATTCTTTTCACTCGATCTCTGTACTTTTTGAAACTTTTCTTTGTATTTTTTATTTTTTTACGGTGAATTGTGTCTATTCTCTAATATAATATCTTGTTTAACTTTTCTAAGAAAAGAGCGACAAGAACAAAGAAAGCCGAAAGAAGTTGACTATGACACACACATCAGGAAGAAAAAGTCTTTCTCAAATTATAGATAATGCATGACATAATCGTTATCTACTATCTTCAGTTTATGTATTAGTTTTTATTTTCTTGAATACTTTTGTTACAATCTTTTACTATTCAATACAGATGATAAAGAAGAATGGCATAACACCTACTCGTATTGAGGTGTTTAAACAAACACATTCAAGAAAGAATGATCAACCAACAAACAATAGCCGGTGAAGTTATGGTAAATTCTTATTCTTTATAAATATAAAGAATTACTGTCATTTTATTACAAAATTTTGTTAACTTATCTTTGATTTTCATTCTTTCAAAAAGAAAGAAATGGACGAACTTAGTATCCTGAGTTAAATTCCCTGGAAGTGCTCCTAATAATGTGTATGCACAAATTATGGGACCAGACACTCATGGGATTATTCGAACTCTAGAGAAAGGAGCAGCTCCAAATTTTGTCTATGGCCCAGTATATAAATGATCCAATGCCGAGCAAAGAGATTTTGATGCAAGGATTGAGATAGAAGTTCAAAAAGCTACCACGGGTATCCAAACTGATATGAAAAAAAAGTTGTCAGAAGCAAAAGAAGATATGAAAGCAATAATAGATGATAAAGTAAAGGTAGGGGTTCAAGTATATCTAGAGAGTATGGGTATTAAAATTGGCTCAAATATTAAATCAATCCATGATGAGCAGGTAAATAACTTTATGCTCATTCACAAACTTTTTTCACTTAAAGTTAGTATTTCTATTTATTTTTCTTTTAATTATAATAATATCCCTCTTTGTGATAGGTTTCCGACAACTCACTTGAAGATCGCCAACAATCATTTTCACCAGTTTCAGTTGTTCATAAATATAAGATGAGTTTTAGATCAAAGTTGCGAGTTAATTGTCTAGGTGTTATGATCTCGTTTTTGAGCAAAATATGTGGGAGTGTTTTGATCAAAGTGAAGAAAATGGGAGCTAATGGTAAAATGATACACATTATGTAATTTAGCCAAGAGTGTGAGAGGTTGTGCCTAAGTACCTGCGACCATCTATGTCCCAAAAAAATGTATGGAAACTAAAAATTTACATCTTAACAACTACAATACCATAGAATTTGTTAGTTAACCAATAATTCAAAACCTGTAGTTACCAAATTCAACTGTGTAAGCATGTGTTTGGTAAACTAGTTGTGACAACCCGACCCGTCGTCACGTGAGTTACTGTCCCGTTTCCTCCATTTTCTGCTTCCTTACGTGTTATTATATGAGTCTTGGGTGAATGAGTTGATTTGGATTGATTCTGGATGGAAATGAGACACTTAGTCTCTTTAAGGAAGGGTTATTTTGGAAAAGTCAACCGTATATTGACTATTGAGTTAGAGGGATCGGATGTGATTTTCGGTGATTCGGTTAGCTTTGTGGGATGATCTGTGACTTAGGAGCATGATTGGAATTGATTTTGGAGGTCCGGTGTAGAATTAGGCTTGAATTGGCAAAGTTAGTATTTTGGCGAATTCCGGTTGATAGGTGAGATTTTGATCCGAGGGTCAGAATGGAATTCCGAGAGTTGCAGTAGCTTTGTTAGGTGATTTTGAATGTGTGGGCAAAATTTCAGGTTATTCGAAGGTGATTTGGTTGGGTTTTTGATCGAATGCGTGTTTCGGAAGTTTTTGAAGAACTTAGGCTTGAATTCGATGTAATTATATGATTTTGGTGTTAGTTGAGGTGTTTTGATGATTGGAGCAAGTTTGAATAATGTTTTAAGATGTGTTGGTACTTTGGTTGAGGTCCCGGGGGCCTCGGGGTGATTTCGGATGGCTATCGGGATGAATTTTAGAGTTGTGAAAGTTCTAGTTCAGCTGGTATCTGGTATTTCCGCATCTGTGGAAAAGGGGCCGCAGAAGCGGTTCCGCAGATGCGGTAAGGGAGTCGCAGGAGCAGAAGCGGAGTCGTTTCCGTAGGAGTGGTCTTCGTAGAAGCGGGATTGGACCGCAGGAGCGGTCCTGGGCAATAAGTGAAGTTCCGCAGAAGCGGAACAATTTTTGCAAAAGCGAGAACCGCAGAAGCGGTTTAGTGATCGCAGAAGCGAAAAGGTCTGGTCAGAGGTATTAATTCTATCTTCGCGAATTTTTGAAAGAACCTAACATTTTCACTTCGGACTTGGAGGCTTTTGTGCGATTTTGGAGAGGGAATCAAGGGACTTCATTGAGGTAAGAAATTCTAAGCCTAAAACATAAATCTAATGTGTTATTACATGAATTAAGGGTGATAAATCAAGGAATTAGAGGTCAAAAATGGAGGTTAGGGCTTGAACTTAAGAGAAAGAAAATTTGGGGTTTGAAGGAGTATTTGAGCTCGGATTTTGGTAAATTTGATATGTATAGACTCGTGGCGGGATAAGGAATCGGGTGATGTGACTTTTCTGATTTTTTGAGAAGTGGGTCCGGTGCTCGGCTTTTGTCAATTTCGTGATTTTCGATATTTTTCGAGTCTTTTCGATTGGGTTATGTTCCCTTAGCCTATTGTGATGTATTCCTTGTGGTTTTGATCAGATTCGACGCACGAGGAGGTCGATTCGAGAGGAAAAGGCATAGCGAGCTAGACTTTTGGCCGGCTAGAGGTGAGTAATGATTTTAAATGACGTTCTGAGGGTTTGAAACCTTGGATTTGCATAACATAGTGCTATGTTGAGATGAGACACGCGTTAAATGATGAGCGCGGGGTCATTTACTATTGAGGATTGTGACTTGGTCCAGTCCGTATGATACTTTACCGCGTATTTAGCTATGACTTGTTGGTTTTCACTATGACTTGGGCTTATTGCCATACTTAGGGCTTATTGTCGACTGTTTGAAATCCTTGTGAGCTATCATCACTATTTTTCATCACTATTTGAAATATTATTTGAACTCAGTCCATTTGAATTGCACTGTTTCATGAACTCAGCTATATTTTACTCAACCTTGAGTTTAAATGATATTTGAACTAGTGTTTGAGCTGAGCATTATTGTTTTTACTGATGCCCGAGGGGATTATGATTATTTTTGGACTGATTGAGGCCGAGGGCCATATGTGAGGATATGTTGAGTGATGTGAGGAGGCTTTCAGGCCTCGAGTGATATGTGAAGAGACTTCCAGGCCTCGAGCGATATGTGAGGAGGCTTTCAGGCCTCGAGTGTATTGTGAGAAGGCTTTCAGGCCTCATGTTGATATGTACAGGCTTTCAGGCCTTGTGATGATATATCGCTTGGGCTGTAGGAGCCCCTACGGAGTCTGCACCCCCATAGTGATCGCGGGAACCCATGAGATTTGAGAGTGAGCCCGAGGGGCTGATGTTGTACTGTATGACTGATACTAAGCCCGCGGGGCTGATACTGTACTGAGAGCTTGATATTGCGCCCGAGGGGAAGGTACCTGATTATTGCTTACTGGTTTTGAATATCTATCTTTAACTATTTTAAAAAGAGAATTTTTGATACTTTACTGGTTTACTGCTTAACTGATTTTACTGCTTGAGATAGCGTTATTTGTGCCTTCATGGGATTTTTATGTTCTCAGTCGTTATTTCTTTTATTACTCACTGGGTCGGAGTACTGACATTACTCCCTGCACCTTGTGTGCAGATACAGACATAGCAGAGTTCGTTCCTGAGCGCTGATTCCTTCCAGACCAGGCGGACAAGGAGTGAAGAGGTAGTTGTCGACGTCCGCAACCCTGATTTCTCCCTTATCTTCTGTATTTACATTATCTTCAGACTTTGTTCCTAGTTCCAAATTTTGTGGAATTTTAGTAAACTCTGTAGTAGCTCGTGACTTATGACACCCCAATTTCGGGCTGTATCGGGATGGTTCCCTGTTTATTTCTTTTCTTTCGCTCTTATGGTGATTTTATTAATATTTTAGACTTATTCATGCTAATTAAACAATAAAGAGGCGTTGATGTTCTGTTGGCTGGTCTTTTTTTCACCAGAGGCTCCATCATGATCGGGTTTGGGAATTAGGTCATGACAAGTTGGTATCAGAGCCTAGGTTACTAGGCCTCACGAGTCATGAGTAGGTTTAGTAGCATCTCGCGAATCGGTACGAAGACGTCTGCATTTATCCTCGAGAGGTTGCAGAACCTTTAGGATAAACTTCATATTTTTGAAATTCTTGTCGTGCGACTTTGTTGATCCGAGAACTAAACTTCTATGTTCTATTCTCTCGCAGATAGCGAGGACTTGCACTGCAGGACGAGGCGGGCGACCACCAGTACCACCCACTGAGGGCACCAAAGGCTGTGGACACTTTTGTGTTCGTGGTAGGGGCAGAGCCGCGAGGGCAGCACCTGTTGCTCCACCAGTCGCCCCGGCTCAGGATCAGGCTCCAGGTGCAGACATTCCAGCAGCACCTGTTCAGGCACCGGCGGTGCCCATTGTGATTCCAGGCCTTCAGGAGGCCTTGGCTCAGATATTATCAGTTTGCACTGGCCTGACTCAGGCAGTTTCAGCCTCTACCGCGGCAGCTACTTCTCAGGCCGGGAGGCAATCAGACCCCCGCTGCTCGCATACCTGAGCAGGTAGTGCCGACACCGGGAGCGGCTCCAGCTCAGCCGATTGCACAGTTCAGGACTTTGTGGTTCCAGCTATGCCAGACAATGAACATCGTCATCTTGAGAGGTTCAGTAGGCTAGAACCTCCTTCTTTCAGCGGTGCTCAGGGCGAGGATGCCCAGGGTTTTCTCGACAATTGCGTAAGCTTCGGACGACGCAGATTTTGGAGTCGAGTGGAGCAGCATTCACTGTATTTTAGTTCACTGGGGCTGCCTTCACTTGGTGGGAGGCGTATGAGCAACATAGGCCGGCATATTCTGCGCCTTTGATATGGCAGGAGTTCTCCACTCTCTTTTTGGAGAAGTGGGTACCGCAGTCACAGAGAGAGGAGCTACGTAGGTAGTTCAAGTGGCTTCGACAGGGAGATATGACTATGACCCAGTATGAGGCGAGATTTTTCGAGTTGGCTCGACATGCCTCCTGGATATCACCTTCGTGTTCTGATGACTCGAGAGAGAGTTCTGGGTATTTCCTTTGAGTATGCGGTTGATATTGCTCGTGATATTGAGATGGCTCGCCATCAGGATAGAAAGGAGAGGGAGGCCAAGAGGCCTCGAGGTTCTGGTAGTTTTAGTGGTGCTCCGTCCAGGGGACAGTTCCAACAGGGTAGAGGTCGTTCTTTCAGGCCTCCTCAGTCGTCCAGTTCTGAGCATCGTGGGTCATCTTCAGGTGGTGGTCATCAGGGTTATCAGTAGAGTCAGCCATCTCTTAGCGCTCTCCCAGCACAGGGTTCATCTCGAGCTCCATCTGTTTAGGGTTCTTCCAGGCCGAGTGCGTCACCTAGTCACTCCGGTGCGTGGGGTTCCCTTCAGTCCCATTCTCCAGATCTCGAGAGTTGTTATGAGTGCAGAGAGTTTGGGCATATGTGGAGGTAGTGTCCTCATCGAGCCGCTAGCTCATCTCAACAAAGGGGTCAACCCTCATCTTCTAGTCCAGTTTATTTAGTACCCATCCCACCAGTTAGGGGTGAGGGTCAGGTAGCCAAGGGTTGCCTCAGAGGGGGAGGCCGATCGAGCGGTGGTCAGGCTCGCTTTTATGCTCTTCAGGGCAGGACAGATGCCATTGCTTCAGATGCCGTCATTACAAGTATTATTTCAATCTGCCACAGGGATGCCTCAGTCTTATTTGATTCCGGTTCCACCTATTCTTATGTGTCTTCATATTTTGCTCATCATTTGGGTATGACCCGAGGGTGTCTTGCCTTACCTGTTCATATATCTACCCTGGTAGGTGATACTATTGTTATAGACCATGTATATCAGTCGTGTTTGGTGACTATTCGGGGTCTGGAGACCCGAGTTGATCTATTGCTATTGAGCATGGTAGATTTTGATGTTATTTTGGGCATGGACTGGTTATCTCCATGTCATGCTATTTGGAACTGTCATGCTAAGACAGTCACTCTTACTATACCGGGTGTTCCGAGGATTGAGTGGCATGGCATGACTGACTATGTGCCTAGTAGAGTGATTTCCTTCCTAAAGGCCCAACGTATGGTTTTGAAAGGTTATCTATCATATTTGGCTTTTGTGAGGGTTGTTGGAGCTGAGACTCCTAGCATTGATTCGGTCCCAGTTGTGAGGGAGTTTCCCGATGTGTTTCCTGCAGAACTGTCGGGCATGCCACCGGACAGGGACATTGATTTTGGTATTGGACTGGTGCCGGGCACTTAGCCCATTTCCATTCCTCCGTATCGTATGGCACCAGTGGAGTTGAAATAATTGAAGGATCAACTTCAGAAACTCCTAGATAAGGGGTTCATTCGGCCGAGTGTGTCACCGTCGGGTGCACTGGTCCTATTCGTGAAAAAGAAAAATGGCACAATGAGAATGTGCATTGACTACAGGCAATTGAACAAAGTAACAGTGAAGAACAAGTATCCCCTACCCCGCATTGATGATTTATTTGACCAGCTCCAGGGAGCAAGGGTATTCTCCAAGATTGATCTCCGCTCAGGCTATCACCAGTTGAAGATGAAGGATTCAGACATTATGAAGACTGCTTTCAGGACTATATACGGGCACTATGAGTTTCTTGTTATGTCCTTTGGGCTGACAAATGCCCCAGCAGCGTTCATGCATCTGATGAACAGTATATTTCGGCCATATCTGGATTGGTTCGTGATTGCTTTTATTGATGATATACTGGTGTACTCACGTAGCCAGGAGGAGCATGCACAACATTTTTGAGTGGTATTGCAGAGATTGAGGGAGGAGAAACTTTATGCAAAGTTTTCCAAGTGTAAGTTTTGGCTTGGGCCAGTGGCTTTCTTAGGACACATGGTGTCCAATGAGGGTATTCAGGTCGACTCGAAGAAGATAGAGGTGGTGCAGTGTTGGCCTAGACTGACCTTAGCCACAGAGATTCATAGTTTCCTTGGGTTGGCAGGTTATTATCGCCGGTTTGTTCAGGGATTTTCCTCTATTGCATCGCCCTTGACCAAGTTGACTCAGAAGGGTGCTCCATTTGTGTGGTCGGATGAGTGCGAGGAGAGCTTTCAGAAGCTCAAGACAGCGTTGACCACGACTCCAGTATTGGTTTTTCCCTCAGCCGCAGGTTCTTATACCGTATATTGTGATGCATCTAGAGTTAGGATCGTATGTGTGTTGATGCATGAGGGTAGAGTTATTACTTATGCTTCTCTTCAGTTGAAGACCCACGAGAAGAACTATCCTATACATAATTTGGAGTTGGCTTCTATAGTTCATGCTTTGAAGATTTGGAGGAACCACTTGTATGGTGTATCTTGTGAGGTATTTACCGATCATCGCAGTCTTCAGCATCTGTTCAAGCAGAAGGACCTTAATTTGAGGCAGCAGATATGGCTTGAGTTGCTTAAGGACTGATATCACCATTCTGTATCACCCAGGAAAGGCCAATGTAGTGGCCGATGCGTTGAGTAGAAAGGAAGTTAGTTTGGGGAGCTTGGCATACATTTCAGTTGGGGAGAGGCCCTTTGCAGCAAATGTTCAGGCTTTGGCCAATCGGTTGGTGAGACTAGATATTTCGGATCCCAGACAGGTGTTAGCTTGTGTGGTTTCTCGGTCTTCCTTATATGATCACATCAGAGAGTGCCAGTATGATGATCCACATTTACTTGTCCTTAAGGACAGGGTTCAGCATGAAGATGCCACAGATGTGACTATGGATGATGATGGCGTATTGTGGATGCAGGTTCAGATTTGCGTGCCCAATATGGATGGGATTCGGGAGATGATATTGGAGGAGGCCCACAGCTCGTGGTATTCCATCCACCCAGGTGCCGCGAAGATGTATCAGGATTTGAGATAACACTACTGGTGGAGAAGGATGAAAAAGGATATAGTAGGGTTTGTGGCTCGGTGTCTCAACTGTCAGCAGGTAAAGTACGAGCATCAGAGGCCGGGTGGTGTACTTCAGCGGATGATTATTCCAGAGTGAAAGTGGGAGAGGATTACTATAGATTTTGTGAGTGGTTTCCCTTGGACTTTGAAGAAGTTCGATTTGATTTGGGTGATGGTGGACAGGCTGACCAAGTCCGCGCACTTCATTCCGGTATGTACTACCTATTCTTCGGAGCAGCTGGCAGGGATCTTTGTCTAGGAGATTGTCCGATTGCATGGGGTTCTAGTGTCTATTATCTCAGACAGGGGTACTCAGTTCACTTCTCAGTTCTAGAGGACATTTCAACGAGAGTTGGGTACGCAGGTAGTGTTGAGCACAGCATTTCATCTTCAGACGGATGGACAGTCCGAGCGTACCATTCAGATATTGGAGGACATGTTGCGTGCTTGTGTTATTGATTTTGGGGGTTCTTAGGATGAGTTTTTGCCGCTTGCAGAGTTTGCCTACAACAACAGCTATTAGTCGAGCATTCAGATGGCTCCGTATGAGGCGTTGTATGAGAGGCGGTGTAGATCTCCTGTTAGATGGTTCGAGCCCGGTGAGGCTAGGTTATTGGGGACAGAGATGGTTCAGGATGCCTTAGATAAGGTGAAGCTGATTCAGGAGAGGCTTCATACAGCACAGTCACGTCAGAAGAGTAATGCAGACTAGAAGGTTCGGGATGTGTCATATATGGTGGGTGAGAAGGTCTTGTTGAAGGTTTCGCCCATGAAGGGTGTTATGCGGTTTGGAAAGAAAGGGAAGCTGAGTCCGCGGTTTATTGGTCCTTTTGAGGTACTTAGGAGGATTGGGGATGTGGCTTATGAGCTTGCCTTTCCACCCAGCTTGTCGGGCGTGCACCCGGTGTTTCACGTATCTATGCTTCGGAAGTATGTTGGGGACCCGTTCCATGTTTTGGACTTCAGTACTGTTCAGTTGGGTGATGATTTGACCTATGATGTGGAGCAAGTGGCTATTTTAGATCGACAGGTTCGAAAGCTGAGATCAAAGGACATAGCTTCGGTAAAGGTGCAATGGAGAGGTCGGTCCGTGGAGGAGGCTACTTGGGAGACCGAGCGAGAGATGCAGAAAGCAGATATCCTCATCGGTTTATGGCTCCAGGTATGTTTCTTGACCCGCTCGAGGACGAGCATTTGTTTTAGTCGGGGAGGACGTGATGACTCGGCCCGTTGTCATGTGAGTTACCGCCCTGTTTCCCCCATTTTCTGCTTCCTTATGTGTTATTATACGAGTCTTGGGTGAATGAGTTGATTTGGATTGATTCTGGATGGAAATGAGACACTTAGTCTCTTTAAGGAAGGTTTATTTTGGAAAAGTCAACCGGATGTTGACTATTGAGTTAGAGGGCTCGGATGTGATTTCTGGTGATTCGGTTAGCTAAGGGGGATGATTTGTGACTTAGGAGCGTGATCGGAATTGATTTTGGAGGTCCGGTGTAGAATTAGTCTTGAATTGGCGAAGTTAGTATTTTGGCAAATTCCGGTTGATAGGTGAGATTTTGATCCCAGGGTCGGAATGGAATTCCGAGAGTTGCAGTAGCTTCGTTAGGTGATTTTGGATGTGTGTGCAAAATTTCAGGTTATTCGGAGGTGATTTGGTTGGGTTTTTGATCGAATGCGTGTTTCGGAAGTTTTTGAAGAACTTAGGCTTGAATTCGATGTAATTTGATGATTTTGGTGTTAGTTAAGGTATTTTGATGATTGGAGCAAGTTTGAATAATGTTTTAAGATGTGTTGGTACTTTGGTTAAGGTTCCGGGGGCCTCGGGGTGATTTTGGATGGCTATCAGGATGAATTTTGGAGTTGTGAAAGTTCTGGTTCAGCTGGTATCTGGTATTTCCGCATCTGCGGAAGAGGGGCCGCAGAAGCGGTTCCGCAGATGTGGTAAGGGAGTCGTAGGAGCGGAATTTGGCTACTCGGAGGAAGTCCACAGAAGCGGAGTCATTTCCGCCGGAGCGGTCTTCGCAGAAGCGGGATTGGACTGCAGGAGCGATCCTGGGCAATAAGTGAAATTCCGCAAAAGCGGAACAATTTCCGCAAAAGCGAGAACCGCAGAAGCGGTTTAGTTATCGCAGAAGCGAAAAGGGCTGGTCAGAGGTATTAATTCTATCTTCGCGAATTTTTGAAAGAACCTAACATTTTCACTTCGGACTTGGAGGCTTTTGTGCGATTTTGGAGAGGGAATCAAGGGACTTCATTGAGGTAAGAAATTCTGAGCCTAAAACATAAATCTAATGTGTTATTACATGAATTAAGGGTGAAAAATCAATGAATTAGAGTAAAAAATGGAGGTTAGGGATTGAACTTAAGAGAAAGAAAATTTGGGTTTTGAGGGAACATTTGAGGTTGGATTTTGGTAAATTTGATATGTATAGACTCGTGGCGGGATAAGGAATCGGGTGATGTGAATTTTCTGATTTTTTGAGAAGTGGGTCCGGTGCTCGGCTTTTGTCAATTTCGTGATTTTCGATATTTTTTGAGTCTTTTCGATTGGGTTATGTTCCCTTAGCCTATTGTGACGTATTCCTTGTGGTTTTGATCAGATTCGACGCACGAGGAGGTCAATTCTATAGGAAAAGCCATAGAGAGCTAGACTTTTGGCCGGCTAGAGGTGAATAATGATTTTAAATGACGTACTGAGGGTTTGAATTCCCGGATTTGCACAACGTAGTGCTATGTTGAGATGAGACACGCGTTCAATGACGAGCGCGGGGTCATTTACTATTGAGGATTGTGACTTGGTCCAGTCCGGATGATACTTTACCGCGTATTTGGTTATGACTTGTTATTTTTCACTATGACTTGGGCTTATTGCCATACTTGGGGCTTATTGCCGACTGTTTGAAATCCTTGTGAGCTATCATCACTGTTTTTCCTCACTATTTGAAATATTATTTGAACTCAGTCCATTTGAATTACACTGTTTCATGAACTCAACTATATTTTACTCAACCTTGAGTTTAAATGATATTTGAATTAGTGATTGAGTTCAGCATTGTTGTTTTTACTAATGCCCGAGGGGCTTATGATTATTTTTGGACTGATTGAGGCTGAGGGCCATATCTAAGGATATGTTGAGTGATGTGAGGAGGCTTTCAGGCCTCGAGTGATATGTGAGGAGACTTCCAGGCCTCGAGCGATATGTGAGTAGGCTTTCAGGCCTCGAGAGTATTGTGAGAAGGCTTTCAAGCCTCATGTTGATATGTACAGGCTTTCAGGTCTTATAATGATATAGCGCTTCGGTTGTAGGAGCCTTTCCGGAGTACGTACTCCCACAGTGAGCGCGGGTACCCATGTGATTTGAGAGTGAGCCCGAGGGACTGATGTTGTACTGTGTAACTGATACTGAGCCCGCGGGGCTGATACTGTACTGAGAGCTTGATATTGCGCCCGAGGGGAAGGTACCTGATTATTGCTTACTGGTTGAGAATATCTGTCTTTAACTATTTTAAAAAGAGAATTTTTGATACTTTACTGGTTTACTGCTTAACTGATTTTACTGCTTGAGATAGCGTTATTTGTGCCTTCATGGGATTTTTATACTCTCAGTCGTTTTTATTTTTATTACTCATTGGGTCGGAGTACTTACATTACTCCTGGCACCTTATTTGCAGATACAGGCATAGCAGAATTCGTTCCTGAGCACTGATTCATTCCAGACCAGGCGGACTAGGAGTGACGAGGTAGCTGTCGACGTCCACAGCCCCGTTGTCATGACCCAAATCCCAAAACCCAGTCATGATGGCGCCTCTCGTGAAGATAAGGCCAACAACACAGCAAACGCTTCCTTTTAACAGTTATTTAACATTTATAAAACTAAAACATGATTAGTATAATCAAAAGCGCGAAAAAACAACGACAACAATAGGGAACCATCCCGCCACAACCCGACATCGGGGTGTCACTAGTCATAAGCTACTACAGAGTTCACTAAAGTACTACAAGTCCAGAAATAGGAACAAAATCTGAAAGTAACATGAACAACATAAAATAAGGGAGAAAATCTGGTGTCGCGGACGCTAGCGGTCACCTAGCTCAGCTATGATAACAATTCTTCAATCAGCTCAAAACCCGCTACCGGGTGAACAATACCTGCAACTGCACACGAGGTGCAGGGAGTAAAGTGAGTACTCCTACTCAGTGAGCAATAAGGGTAAATAATAACTGAGCAACAATAAACCACGTAAAGCAAACCAACATGCTATATGGTACAGTGTAACTATTGGAAAAAAACTAGGGAAAACATGAAAATCCTTTAGAAAATATCATGACTCAGTTCAAAACCCCTTTTTGAAAATATCTTTTTCTTCTCATAGTTAAGCAATTAATTGCGAAACAGGTAGTGCAAGTCAGCACAAAAGTCAGTCCCTCGGGCACAAACAAGTATGCATAATTGAGCTTATAAACTCGCCTTACAGGCAATATTCTTGTACCTGGTCAGCCCTCGTTACCTGACCCGTTTACATCATACAGTATCACTGTTACCACTGTCTCAATTTATCCTTTTTAACAGTGATCAGACAATATCAGTACAGCAAATAAATATCTTAAGCAATAACACAAACAACAAATAATGCACAAAAGTATGAATGCAATGCAATGCAATGCATATGACGGTATATTCCGATACCCACTACGGCGTGTAGTCCGATCCATTTAACGTCGACGACGCTCACTGGGGGTGTGTACAGACTCTGGAGGGGATCCTACAACCCAAGCACTATAATCAATCCATCTCGTGGCATCAACCAGGCCCTCGGCCTCCATATCAATACAGTATCGCTGCAGCGCGCAGCCCGATCTGGCGCTCACTGGGGTGTGTACAGACTCCGCAGGGGCTCTTATAGCCTAAGCACAATATCAGCCAGGTATTGGCATCAAACTGGCTCTCGGCCTCAATATCAATGTATATATCATCGCTGCGGCGTGCAGCCCGATCCATATCAAGGAAACATCCTCACTACCGGGTCCCCGACCCATCTCAGTCAAATAAATTCACAGCCAATCGGGCATGACATGTTATAGGGACCTCAGCCCTCATATCTATTTCCATTTAATGTTCATGTATAAAATATAGTTATTATATTATTTTGATATTTGCAAACATGACTGAGAATATATGTTATGCACACAAGTGAGGAAAACACATAAGGATCCCCTAAGGATTTTACAAGTCGACACAAGGACCCAAACACGGCAATAAGCCCAATTTATAGTCATAAAGTATGCGTCTCAATCGCCAATATAGTAGTAATTAACACTCGGGATGGACTAAGTCTCAATCCCAAATAGTAAACGACCCCGCACTCATCATGAATGTGTGTCATGCCTCAATATAGCATTACGATGTGAAAGTCCAGAGTTTCAAACTCTCAGAATATCATTTACAAGTATTACTCATCTCGAACCAGTGAAATTCCTCGCTCATGATGCCTTAGCCCCTCAAATTGGCCTCCACACGTGTCGAATCTAATCAAAATCAGAGCGAATCATTACAATATTCCAAGGGAACAATACCCAATCGAAAACAATCGAAATATAGCAAAAATCCCGAAACTAACAAAACCCGAGCCTCAGGCCTGCTTTTCGAAAGATTACAAAACTCACATTACCGGATTCCTCGTCTTGCCACGGGTTTATACATACCAAGAACTCCCAAATTCGAGCTCAAATGACCTATCAAATCACAATTTAAAACATCAAAACTCAAGCCCTAGCTTTATCCCCCTTTTAATGAATTTCAACCAATTTCCATGTTAATTATACTATAAACTTGAATAATTTGGCCAAGGAACTTACCTCCATTCGATTCTCAGTCAAAACCCTCAAAAATTCTCGCCCAAAGCTCCCAAAATCACTCAATAATGGAGGAAAAATGACATAAGTTCGCGGATGAAATAATGATATAAACCCTTCTGCCAACAACGATTTTCGCTTCTGCGGCTAAATAACCACACATGCGGTCACCGCACATGCGACCAAACGATGTCCGAATGACCTGAAAATTTGTACACATCCAAAATCATCTAATGAAGCTACAGCAACTTGCGGAATTCCATTCCGACCCTCGGATCAAAATCTCACCTATCAGCCGGAATTCGCCAAAATTCCAACTTCTCCAATTCAAGCCTAATTCTATGCCGGACCTCCAAATTCAATTCCGATCGCACTCCCAAGTCATAAATCACCTCCCGGAGCTAACCGAACTATTGGAATTCACATCCGGGCCCTTTAACTCATAAATCAACTTCCGATTAATTTTTCCAAACAAACCTTTCTTTAAAGAGACTAATTGCCCCATTTCCTATCAAATCCAATCTGAGTCAACTCAAACTCGCCCAACACATATAATAATTCATGAAGGAGGAATAAACGGGAAAAATGGGACGGAAACACATGAGACAACGGGTCGGATCGTCACACCCGTTTTCTCCCTTATCTTTTGTATTTACATTATCTTTAGACTTTATTCCTAGTTCAAGATTTTTGAGGAATTTTAGTAAATCTGTAGTAGCTCATGACTTATGATACCCCGATTTCAGGCTGTGTCGGGATGGTTTCCTATTTATTTCTTTTCTTCCGCTCTTATGATAATTTTATTAATATTTTAGACTTATTCATGCTAATTAAACAATAAAGAGGCATTGATGTTCTGTTGGCTGGTCTTGTCTTCACGAGAGGTGCCATTACGACCGGGTTTGGAAATTGGATCGTGACACTGGTATGCAAGTGTTGAGACAGATTTGAGATTTCTTGAGAACTATTGAATTAGGTATGTATTCATGTACATTACTTTGAGCAAATAACTAGGTGGGTGCTCTCTCTCTACCACACAGGAGCCATGAACAAGTCTGTTGGCAGAGCAAAAAACTTTTGAGAATATTTGTGCATTTCCTTTTGGCAAAGCAACAAATGATTTCAGTACTTACAAATTGAAAGTTCTTCTTTCTTCTTCATCACTGCAAAGTTATCCATCAGTCACCAATTTTATAACTATTTCAATATTTCTTCAAAAATACCTGAGAGATGGCAAGAGCTCAGGAGTAAGATGAACATTCAAATTCAGCCGAGTAAGCTTTTAATTTACTCCACCCTTGTATCAGTTTCCACTAGTCAAGATACCATTTTGGCTCAAATCAACCAGATGCACACATGAAAATTTGATGCAATTTTAACAGACGGCTGAAAGCTAAAGCAGCTAGCCAATCAATAGTATCATTGCATATCCAAAATTTTTGCGTGAAGGTGAGAAAATCAATTAGGCATCTTTAAAAGGGTTGCTGGGAAATAAACTTTCTTTGAGAGGGTAAAAACCCAAAGAAGACACCAGAATATAAGTAGCCCTCAAAATTCACCCTTACATCAATTGCAACCAACTACGACTGCCTATCGCAATGCAATAAAACACAAGCATTAATATGTTGTTTTGCTTATAATTCAAAGTTCTTATGTTGTTTTTGTAGAAATTGCTGCATTTTGGGGATACATAAACTTTGTCTTGTTGATTATATATTGTACTCTACACTCAGTTTTGAATTCTATAAACTATCAAAGTAACCTTTCTAATATATTTTCTCAGGTTAACAAAATTAAGAAGACCGAAACTGATAAACTTGAGATAAAAAAAAAAAGTGGGTAAGTTTGGAAAACATGCAAGACACTTCAATTTTTTTAGTTTTTTAATATAGTTATAATTCTATTTTATGTGATTCTTTTGCTGAGCTTCTGAATAATATAAGATCAATTAGTGAAAAGGAATGGACTTGTGGAAAGATGGATCCATAAAGCCTTGTTGCAGAATTTATTCTAGAAGTTAAAATTACTTTATCTTTTATGTTTTAGTTAGAGTTAATTTTATTTAAGATATAACAGGTCATTTGAAATGTCTAACTTGTAAGGAGATTCTCTATTATCTCAGTACTTGTTCTTTGAATACAACGTCTAAAGATATTTTCTATTTCATATTTGTTACATTGTGTATAAAGGTTGATATTTATGAATGTACAAATTAAATATATATTTGAGTAATGACAATAATGTAAATAGAAAATTATTATTCATATTATAAAATATTTGATATGAAATTTTAATGTGATATTTTACAAAATTTTAAAAAATGTCACTAATTTACTTTACATTCACTTAAATGTCATAAAACTTTGTTGGCATTTACCAAAATATCACAAAATAATAATGCGACTTTTTTAAAAAGCATTAAATAAATATCGTAATTTATTTACCAATATTATTTTAAATGTCACCAATTTATGTGACCTTTCAAAAAATGTCATAAATAAATGTAGTAAATTTTTTACCGACATTTATCTAAATGTCGGAAAATTTTCGACCCCAAAATTTACGACATTTGATACAAATGTAAATTAAATGTCGGTAAATAAATTTGCAATATTTAAGCAGCATTATATGATATTTATTTAATGTCATCGTATACTTATTTTTTCGTAGTGGTATTACCTTAAATTTCCTCCGACAACTTTAAGATGTTCTGGTAAAATCATTTCTTCCTTAAATTTAATAGCTGATGTTGAAATCATATACATATACAGAGCCAAATGCAGAGGAATATCAAAGTAGGAACGTACCTTCAACCATGGTTATTCAAGTGATGTACGGAATTGCCTTTGAAATTTTTGACAGAAAACTATAGCATTCTAGCCTGTGCCTATCGTAGGATACCGGACTGATAAAGTCACATGCATATTTATAGGTAGTCTAGGAACTCTTAGACAAATACTTTAGCCCTAGGGACTTCTCCATAAATTATAATTATCATAAAGACTCCTAATATATGGTAATTTCTTTCCATCAAAGAAACTACCATATATGCATAACTATAGAATATTATTTGATATATTATTTTCTTTGGGAGACAAGGTAAATAATTTATTACCTTATATGTGGGCCAAACTAGAAGTCTCTAGAAGAGACGGTAAATTTCTAACATTCTCCCACTTGCCGACATATTAAAATCAGATAATCTTTTATGAGAGATAAACATATAATATGGCCATAGACTTTATCACTCAACTAAGGCTATGCAACAATCACTTTAACTAAATATATTATTACATGAATCATGGCGGTCATGCTTTTAAACAAACACTTTCTTCTATGTATTACAATGCACAATACATTCTAAAAAATTATCTAACAACTTTATGAATAAACTTTATATAAGTCATTCAGAGTCAAGCTTTATTGATCAATGATCACAAATAATACATGAAAAACTAAAAGTGTGCACTATCATGCATATAAAAATAAATAAAATATCTAGACAGACAATTAGAGAGCAAAGCAAGAGTAAATTGAGCTACTAAGCCCCATATGAGTTACATGATCCTTGAAAATATTAGCTGTCACACCTCCTTTCGGCGCTACCGCACCCCGCGAAGGGCGTGGTGGAAGGGAGTTTTTCCAATTAAAGGACAATCGAAACGGGATTTATTTATTTAATTCAGAGTCGCCACTTGGGAGATT
>MU697188.1:32811-60971 GCA_026770625.1 Nicotiana glauca | reverse complement strand
GAAAATACACCTATTAATTAATACACTAATAAATAATGCAAATCACCTATTTTAACTTAAACCAAATAACAACAATGCAATAATGCATATATATATTTTGTAGTTTTCTTCTAAATATTTTGTGGCCAATTAATTTGGAAATGCATGCAACACGTATTTTTTGTATTTTAATTAGTTTAAACAAATAAACACACATACAAGGTTCAAAAGAAAAATAACACCCAATCGATTCAAAATGTGATATCAAAACTATTTTATTTTATAATTTTGGGAGTAATCGTCGTGAGAGCAAAAATCACGTGCTCACATTAGCTGGCAGACCTTTAGTCATAGGATCAACAATAATCAAAGTAGTACTAACATGCTCAAAATTCACATCTTGCTTCTTCACATAGTCTCTAACCACCAAGTACTTTATGTCATTGCGCTCATTTCAGCTGCCACTTTTATTATTCTTAGAGAATAATACTACAAATGAATTGTCACATAAGATTTTCAATAGCCTTGAAATGGGATAGACAATAGTTTTTCAACTATAACGCCTGTGATATAGCTTCATAGCATGCTATAAATTTAGCTTCCATTGTAGATGTTGCAGTATTGGTCTGTTTGACACTTCTTCAAGACACAACACCTTCAGCAAGAAGGAAATGTATCATGGAGTGGATTTACCAATGTCTTTCCATCTACCCAAATCAGAGTCTGAATATCCAATCACCTCTAATGAGTCAGAGTATTTGTATGTGATCTTAAAATCCTTGGTTCCTTGCAAATATCTCAAGACACTTTTACCAGCTTTTCAATGGTCAAGAATAGGGTTACTTTGATATCTTACAAGCATTCCGCAAAAGCAATATCATGTGACGACCCAGAGGGTCATCACCGAATTTCTCTCTTTTTTGTGCTTCTGAGGCCTTGAAAAACCTCACCTTTAGTTGCCTCGATTTGTGTGCACAGTACGGACGCGTAACCGGAGAGATTATATGTTGAATTCTGTGAAAAATTTTAAAATGTGGCTTTAAAAATAATTAAAGTTGACTTCGGTCAATATTTTTGGTAAACGGACCCGGACCCGTAATTTGACGGTTTCGAAGGATTCGTAGAAAAATATGGGACTCGGGCATGTGCCCGGAGTCGAATTCCGAGTCTAGAGCCCGAGAAAAGAATTTTTCTATGAAATCATTTTTCTGAAATTATTAAGGAAAAAGAAAATAAAAATTAATTAAAAGACTGTGGTATCGGGCTCGTATTTTGGTTATGATGCCCAGTACAAGTCTTATATATGGTTTAAGCGCTTTCTATGAAATTTGGTCGAAATCGGACGTCATTTGACGTGTTTCGGACCTAAATATCTAAAATTTGAAGTTTATGAAGTTTGATGAAAAGTGATGATTTTGAGGTTTGATTCCTCGTTTATGATGTTATTTTGGCGATTTGATCACACGGTTAAGTTTGTAGGATGTTGTTGAGTTAGTGTGTGTGATTGGTTAGGAGCCCCGAGGGCTCGGAGTATTTTCGGAGGTGTTCGGGGTGTTTTTAAAACTTAGAATGATAGCTGATTTTTCTGTAATTTTTGCTAAGATAATTACTTCTTCGCGTTCGCAGCACTCAGCTCGCGTTCGCGTACCAGTGGGCTTTCCCATCTTTGCGTTCGCGGATAATTCCCTGCGTTCACGTAGCCTTGGTTTCCCCTTCACCGCGTTCGCGAGCCCCCTCTTGCGTTCACGTACAAGCAAATCCTGGACCCAACCCCATCCTTCTATGCGTTCGCGACTAGCATCTCGTGTTCGTAATGCTTTGACTCATCTACCCTTCATGAATGCGGCCCCCTTCCCGCGAACATGAAGGGCATTTTTGCCCAGTGATTTTTAAAGCTCAAAAACAGACCAGTGACGGGATTATTCCCAAATTTCACACGAGCTCTTCTTCTCCACAGCCCCTAGGTGACTTTAAGAGCGATTCTTTACCAAAGCTTCTTGGGTAAGTATTATTCAACTCATTTTCTTCATTTTCTATCATCATTTATCAAATTCCTAAACCTAAATCATGTAACTAAGGTGTAAATTGGGGGAAAAGGGTAGAATTAGGGCTTTTCAGTTTTCTTTGATTTAGACCTCGTTGTGGGGTCGAATTTAAAAACAAATTATATATCTGGGCTCGTGGGGGAATGGGTGACATGGAATTGGTTCGAACCTCGGGTTTTGACCAAGCGGGCCCGAGGTCGATTTTGGAATTTTTGGGAAGGAAGCTAAGAAATTCATATTTAGGCATTGGGTTTAGTTTGTTTAGCTATTATTAATATTGTAAAGTCATTATATCATAGATTTGATTGAGTTGGAACCGAACTTGAGGGGTAAAGCTATACTAGAGGCTTGAGTTGATCTTGGAGCATTTGAGGTAAGTGTTTGATCTAACTTTGGCTTGAGGGAATAGGTTTAGAGTATTATTTTCTAATTGCTAAATGTTGAGTATGGTGTATAGGCATGGTGACGAGTATCTATACACCGGTGTCTAACATGACCGTGAGTCCTTATTTATGCTTATTTGAGATTTGGTAGTGACTCTTCCTTGTTAATTGATGGTTTCTATAAGATATGAAGAGAATGAGAAGGAAATATGATTTGTAAACTACTTGGAGCGTTGGCTCAATTTTTGACTTGATTATAAAGTAAGAAATGAACGTAATAGAAAGAGATGTGATTATTCCCTTGCTGGGATGTCTTGAGTATATTGATTATCTCCCTTGCCGGGATATTTAATGTTGTTTGTCTATCCTCTCGCCCCGTTTAGTTGTGATTATTGTTTGGGTGAGGAAGAGTGATTATGCACGAAGGGTCATTCCGTGCCATGTTTGATTATTATTGCACGAAGGAACATTCCGTGCCATGTTCGATTATTATTGCACGAAGGAACATTCCATGCCATGTTTGATTATTACTGCACGAAGGAACATTACGTGCCATGTTTTGATTATATTTGCACGAAGGAACATTCCGTGCCATGTTTGATTATTATAGCATGAAGGAACATTCCGTGCCATGTTTGGTTATTATTGCACGAAGAAACATTCCGTGTCATGTTTGATTATTATTGCACGAAGGAACATTCCGTGCCATGTTTGATTATTATTGCACGAAGGAACATTCCGTGCCATGTTTTGATTATATTTGCACGAAGGATCATTTCGTGCCATGTTTGATTATATTTGCACGAAGGATCATTCCGCGCCATGTTTGATTATTATTGCACGAAGGAACATTCCGTGCCATGTTTGATTATTATTGCACGAAGGAATATTCCGTGCCATGTTTGATTATATTTGCACGAAGGGACATTCCGTTCCATGTTTTGATTATTAATGCACGAAGGGACATTTCGTGCCATGTTTGAGTTATTACTCTCGTTGACTTTGTAGTTGCATTATTTCATTCCTTATTTATTTACTTTGTATTCTAAACTGCTACAACCCCTACAACTTGCTCCCCTNGCCTCGTCACTACTTCGCCGTGGTTAGGCCAGGCACTTACCAGCACATGGGGTCGGTTGTGCTGATGCTACACTCTATTCATCTTTTGCACAGATCCAGGTGTTGGAGCAGCATTTGAGTAGCAGTAGCATTCTGGGAGCGAGATCCAGTCCGGGGACGTTCAAGGTAGCCTTGCTGATGTCCGCATGCCTGGAGTCCTTTCTATTTTATTTATTTTTTTACCGTTGTACCATAGCAGACAGTTTTATGTTTCATTGAAACCTTATATTTAGTATTCTCTAGACGTTCGTGAGTATTGTGACACCAGTCTTGGGTAGAGGATTGTTAAACTTCTGCATTTCTTTTAGTAAATTTTATTTGAGACTTCCACTTTATTGTTAACTCTTCATTATTGTTAATACGTTGAAGTTCGCTAAAAGAGGTAATTGATAATTGGATTTCCTAGCTCCTATTAGTAGGCGCCATCACAACTCCTGAGGGTGGGAAAATTCGGGTCGTGACAAGTTGGTATCAGAGCACTAGGTTACATAGTTCTCACAAATCACGGACAAACTCGGTAGAGTCTGAGGGATCGGTACGGAGACGTCTGTATTTATTCCCCAGAGGCTACAGAGTTAGGAAAGTTTCACATTTGTTCTTTCTTGTCGTGCGGTTCTATTTCTCAAGTACCGATTGAATTTCTATTCTGTTCCTCTACAGATAGCGAGAACACGTGCTTCCTCTTCTACCGCGCAGCAGTCCGAGCCCCCAGCAGCAACTCCAGTGGCGAAGCCTCAGGTTGATTTAGAGGTGGAGGTAGAGGTCTTAGAGGTGGAGTTCAGGCTGCCAGAGGTTGAGGCCAGCCATCAGCTAGGCCAGAGGCTGAGTCTTCAGTTGTAGACATTATAGGTACTATTCTGATTTTTATTAGAGATACTTCAGTGCTATTTTACCCTTGGTCTACGTGTTCGTATGTGTTGTCCTATTTTGCACCCTACCTGGTTATGCCTAGTGATGCCTTGGGTATTACTATTTATGTATCTAGACCGGTGGGTGATTCTATAGTGGTCGACCGAGTTCATCGTTCCTGTGTGGTAGTGTTTGAGGGTCTTGAGACCCGTGTTGATTTATTGCTCTTAGACATGGTGGATTTTGACATCATATTAGGGGTGAATTGGTTGTCCCCGTATCATGCTATCTTAGGTTGTCATGCCAAGATCGTGACCTTGGCTTTGCCAGATTTGCCCCGATTGGAGTGGAGAAGGACCTTAGGTCATGCCACCCGCAGTGTTATTTCATATGTGAAGTTTCGACGCATGGTCGAGGACGGGTATTTAGCTTATCCAGCATATGTTCGCGATTCCAGCACAGAGGTTCCTTCTATTGATTATGTTCCTATTGTTCGGGAGTTCCCCGAGGTTTTCCCTTCTGACCTGCCGGGTATGCCGCCCGACAGGGATATTGATTTTTGTATTGATCTAACCCCAGGCACACTGCCCATTTCTATCCCGCTGTATCGCATAGCCCCGCCAGAGTTGAAGGAGTTAAAGGAATAGTTGCAAGATTTGCTAGAAAAGGGTTTTATCAGGTCTAGCGTTTCTCCTTGGGGTGCGCTGGTATTAGTTGTGAAGAAAAAGGATGGATAAATGAGGATGTGCATTGATTATCGGTAATTGAACAAAGTGACAGATAAGAACAAGTATCCACTGCCGAGAATTGATAATTTGTTTGACCAGCTTCAGGGTGCGAAGGTGTTTTCAAAGACAGACTTGATATCTGGCTACCATCAGTTGTGGATTAGGGCATCCGATGTCCCTAGGTCACCATTCCGCACTCAGCATGGGCATTATGAGTTTTTGGTCATGTCATTTGGGTTGACCAATGCCCCAGCAACATTTATGGAGTTGATGAACTAAGTGTTCATGCCTTATGGATCTGTTCGTGGTAGTCTTTATTGATGATATTCTGGTGCACTCCCGCAGCCAGGAGGAGCACGAGCAGCACCTCAGAGTGGTTCTTCAAACTTTGAAGGATAGTCAGTTATATGCTAAGTTCTCGAACTGTGAGTTCTAGTTGAGTTCAGTTGCATTTTTGGGTCACGATGTATCAGCAGAGGGTATTTAGGTGGACCTGAAGGAGATTGAGGCAGTCAAGAGCTGGCCTCAACCAACATCAGCTACAGAGATTTGGAGTATTCTTGGGGTTAGCAGGTTACTACCATTGGTTCGCAGAGGGATTTTCATCTAATGCAGCCACGATGACCAGATTGACCCAGAAGATGCCCAGTTTAGATGGTCAGATGAGTGTAAGGCGAGATTTCAGAAGCTCAAGACAGCCCTGACTGCGGCACCATTATTGGTTTTTGCCCACAAGATCAGGGCCTTATACAGTTTATTGTGATGCTTCCCGTATTGGGCTTGGTGCGGTATTGATGCAGGATAGAAGAGTCATTGCTTATGCTTCGAGGCAATTGAAGATCCACGAGAAGAATTATCTGGTTCATGATCTAGAGTTGGCAGCCATTGTTCATGCTTTGAAGATTTGGAGGCATTATTTATGTGGTGTGACGTGTGAGGTGTACACTTATCACAAGAGGCTGCAATACTTTTTCAAGCAGAAGGAGTTGAACTTGAGGCAACAGAGGTGGTTCGAGCTATTGAAGGATTATGATGTTACTATTTTGTACCACCCGGGGAGAGCCAATGTGGTGGCCGATGCATTGAGTAGGAAGTCCGCCAGCATGGGTAGTCTTGTTTATGTTCCGGTCAGCCAGAGACTGCTTGCTTTGGATATTCAGGCCTTGGCCAATCGGTTTGTGAGGTTGGACATTTCTGAGCCTAGCAGAGTGTTAGCATGCACGGTCGCTCGTTCTTCATTATTGGAGCGTATCCGTGATCGGCAGTTTGATGATCCCCATTTGTGTGTCTTGAAAGACACGGTGCGTCTTCAGACGGACGGCCAGTCCGAGAGGACTATTCAGATATTGAAGGATATGCTCCGAGCCTGTGTCATTGATTTTGGACGCTCGTATGGACCAGTTTTTGCCTTTAGCAGAGTTTGCCTACAACAACAACTACCAGTCCAGCATTCAGATGGCTCCACATGAGGCGTTGTATGGTAGGCGATGCCGGTCTCCAGTCGGATGGTTTGAGCCGGTAGAGGCTCGGTTATTGGGTACAAATTTAGTTCAGGAGGCCTTGGATAAGGTCAAGATCATTTAGGAAAGGCTTCGTTCGGCTCAGTCGCGGCAAAAGAGTTATACAGATCATAAGGTTCGAGATGTAGCTTTCATGGTTGGTGAGCGGGTCTTGCTCCGAGTGTCACCTATGTAGCCCTAGGTTCATTGGCGCATTTGAGATTCTCGATCGTGTGGGAGAGGTGGCTTACAGACTTGCCTTGTCACCCAGCTTGTCAGCCGTGCATCCAGTGTTTCATGTGTCCATGCTTCGAAGGTATCACGACGATCCAACCTACGTGTTAGATTACAACACCGTCCAGTTGGATAAGGATCTGTCTTACGAGGAGGGCCGGTAGCTATCCTAGACCGGCAGGTTCGACAGTTGAGGTCGAAGAGTTTTCCTTCAGTGCGTGTCCAGTAGAGAGGTCAGCCTCCTGAGGCATCGACCTGGGAGTCCGAGTCGAAAATGTGGAGCCGCTATCCTCATATATTTCTCGACTCAGATACTTCTTTCTTTTGTCCGTTCGAGGACGAACGGTTATTTTAGAGGTGGAGAATGTGACAACCCAGAGGGTCATCACCGAATTTCTCTATTTCTCCGTGCTTCCGAGGCCTTGAAAATCCTCACCTTTAGTTGCCTCGATTTATGTGCACAGTCCGGGCGCGTATTCGAAGAGATTATATGTTGAATTTTGTGAAATATTTCAGAATGTGGCTTTAAAAATGTTTTAAGTTGACTTCGGTCAATATTTTTGGTAAACGGATCCGGACCCGTGATTTGATGGTCCCGGAGGGTCCGTAGAAAAATATGGGACTTGGGCATGTGCCCAGAGTCGAATTCCGAGGTCTAGAGCCCGAGAAAATTTTTTTTCTGAAATTATTAAGGAAAAAGAAAATGAAAATTGATTAAAAGACTATGGTATCGGGCTCGTATTTTGGTTCCGACGCCCGGTACAAGCCTTATATATGGTTTAAGCGCTTTCTGTGAAATTTGGTCGAAATCGGACGTCATTTGACGTGTTTCGGACCTAAATATCTAAAATTTGAAGTTTATGAAGTTTGATGAAAAAGTGATGATTTTGAGGTTTGATTCCTCATTTATGATGTTATTTTGGTGATTTGATCGCATGGTTAAGTTCGTAGGATGTTGTTGAGTTAGTGTGTGTGATTGGTTAGGAGCCCCGAGGGTTCGGGAGTGTTTTCGGTGGTGTTCAGGGTGTTTTTAAAACTTAGAATGATACCATATTTTTCTGCAATTTTTGCTCAGATAATTGCTTCTTCGCGTTCGCAGCACTCAGCTCGCGTTCGCGTACCAGTGGGCTTTCCCTTCTTCGCGTTCGCGGATAATTCCCCGCGTTCGTGTAGCCTTGGTTTCCCCTTCACCGCGTTCGCGAGCCCTCTCTTGCGTTCACGTACAAGCAAATCCTGGACCCAGCCCCATCCTTCTATGCATTCGTGACTAGCATCTCGCGTTCACGATGCTTTGACTCATCTACCCTTCGCGGACGCAGCCCCCTTCCCGCGAACGCAAAGGGAATTTTCGCCTAGTGATTTTTAAGCTCAAAAACAGACCAGTGACGGGATTATTCCAAAATTTCACACGAGCTCTTCTTCTCCACAGCCCCTAGGTGACTTTAAGAGCGATTCTTCACCAAAGCTTCTTGGGTAAGTATTATTCAACTCATTTTCTTCATTTTCTATCATCATTTATCAAATTCCTAGACCTAAATCAGGTAACTAAGGTGTAAATTGGGGGAAAAGGGTAGAATTAGGGATTTTCAATTTTCTTTGATTTAGACCTTGTTGTGGGGTCAAATTTGAAAACAAATTGTATATTCGGGCTTGTGGGGTAATGGATGATATGGAATTGGTTCGAACCTCGGGTTTTGACCAAGCGGGCCCGGGGTCAATTTTGGAATTTTTGGGAAGGAAGCTTAGAAATTCATATTTAGGCATTGGGTTTAGCTTGTTTAGCTATTATTAATATTGTAAAGTCATTATTTCATAGATTTGACTGAGTTGGAGACGAATTTGAGGGGTAAAGTATACTAGAGGCTTAAGTTGACCTTGGAGTATTTGAGGTAAGTGTCTGATCTAACTTTGTCTTGAGGGAATAGGTTTAGAGTATTATTTTCTAATTGCTAAATATTGAGTACGGTGTATAGGCATGGTGACGAGTATCTATACACCGGTGTCTAGCATGACCGTGAGTTCTTATATGTGCTTATTTGAGATTTGGTAGCGACTCTTCCTTGATAATTGATGGTTTCTATATGATATGAAAAGAATGAGAAGGAAATATGATTTGTAAACTCCTTGGAGCGTTGGCTCGATTTTTGACTTGATTATAAAGTAAGAAATGAACGTAATAGAAAGAGATGTGATTATTCCCTTGCAGGGATGTCTTGAGTATATTGATTATCTCCCTTGCCGGGATTTAGCTGTTTGCTTTGGTCTCCCTTGCAGGGATATTTAATGTTGTTTGTCTATCCTCTCGCCCCGTTTGGTTGTGAATGTTGTTTGGGTAAGGAAGAGTGATTATGCACGAAGGGTCATTCCGTGTCATGTTTGATTATTATTGTACGAAGGAACATTCCGTGCCATGTTTGATTATTATTGCACGAAGGAACAGTCCTTGCCATGTTTGATTATATTTGCATGAAGGATCATTCCATGCCATGTTCATTTGCACGAAGGAACATTCCGTGCCATGTTTGATTATTATTGCGCGAAGGAACATTCCGTACCATGTTTGATTATTATTGCACGAAGGAATATTCCGTGCCATGTTTGATTATATTTGCACGAAGGATTATTCCGTGGCATGTTTGATTATTATTGCACGAAGGAACATTCCGTGCCATGTTTGATTATTATTGTACGAAGGAACATTCCGTGCCATGTTTGGTTATATTTGCACGAATGGACATTCCGTGCCATATTTTGATTATTAATGCACGAAGGGACATTCCGTGGCATGTTCGATTTATTACTCTCGTTGACTTTGTAGTTGCATTGTTTCATTCCTTATTTATTTACCTTGTATTCTAAACTGCTACAGCCCCTACAACATGCTCCCCTCCCTCGTGACTTATTAAATTTCTGTATTCCCTTCTATTGCGTCTATATATATATATATATATATATATATATATATATATATATATATATATATATATATTTGAACTGCACAGGTTTGTTTGGTAGTCCGGTCTAGACTCGTCACTACTTCGCTGGGGTTAGGCCAGGAACTTACCAGCACATGGGGTCGGTTGTACTGATGCTACACTCTGTGCATCTTTTGCACAGATCCAGGTGTTGGAGCAGCATTTGAGTAGCAGTAGCATTCTAGGAGCGAGATCCAGTCCAGGGACATTCGAGGTATCCTTGGTGACGTCCGTAGGCCCGGAGTCCTTTCTATTTTATTCAGTTTGTTATCGTTGTACCGTAGCAGACAGTTTATGTTTCATTCAAACCTTATATTTAGTATTCTCTAGACGTTCGTGAGTATTGTGACACCAGTCTTGGGTAGAGGATTGTTAAACTTCAGCATTTCTTTTAGTAAACTTTATTTGAGACTTTAGCTTTATTGTTAAACGCTTCATTATTGTTAATATTGTTGAAGTTCGCTAATAGAGGTAATTGATAATTGGCTTGCCCAGCTCCTATTAGTATGCGCCATCACGACTCCCAAGGGTGGAAAAATCCGAGTCATGACATATCAGGTCTAGTATAGACCTGTGCATACATAAGCCTTCCAACAAGTGAGGCATAGGGGATGTCTTTCATTTTCTCATTTTCCAATACATTTTGTGGACATTGATTCAAAGAGAATTTGTCACCTTTAATTATAGTTGTTTCTATAGATAAACAGTTTTTCATCTCGAATATTCCAGAATTCTTTCAACGTAGGCCCTTTGAGACAGTCCAAGTAATCTTTGGGATATGTCTCTGTGAATCTCTATGCCAATGACATATGAGACTTTACCCATATCCTTCATCTCAAAATTCTGGACAAGGAACTGTTTAGTCTCGTGCAACAATCCCAAATCACTATTTGCAAGCAAAATGTCATCCACATATAGGATTAGAAAAATATATTTTCTTCCATTTATCTTAAGATATATACATTGATCAATGATATTCTCCGTAAATCCAAATGAAGAAACAACATTATGAAATTTAATATACCATTGGCGGGAAGTTTGCTTTAGCCCATAAATGGATTTATTCAACTTGCAGATAAGGTGACTTTTGTCCTTATCACAAAATCCTTCAGGTTGACGCATGTATACCTCCTCTTCAAGATCTCCATTCAAGAAAGTTGTTTTCACATCCATTTGATATAACTCTAAATTGAAATGAGCTACTAATTCCATGATTACTTTTAATGAATCCTTCTTTGATACTGGAGAGGAGGTTTCATGGTAGTCAATGCCTTTCCTTTGAGTAAAACTTTGGCTACAAGTGGCTCTATATCGTTCAATATTACCAGATGAGTCTCTTTTAGTTTTGAAGATCCATTTGGAACCTATAGTATAGGCTCCCTTTGGTAAGTCAACGAGATCCCAGACTTTATTTTATCCCATAGATTCTAACTCTTCTTTCATAGCATCATACCAAAGTATGGAGTTTTCTCCAATCATGGCTTATGAAAACGAGCATGGATCATCTTTTAGTCCAATATCATAATCAGACTCTTGAAGATATACAGCATAATCACTAAAAATTGCTGATTTTTGAACTCTTGAGGATTTTCTTATTCCCACCATTTCAGACACTTCTTTAGTAGGTTTAGATAAAGCACGTTGATCTTCGTGTGGCTCCTCAAGTGGTGGTGGATCTTGAACTTATTCTTATTCAGATAATTCATGAAAATTTTTCTGAGCAACATTCAAGTTCCCAATATATAAGGGTACCAGAGGTGGTTTCCTTATTTCTTTCAATTCCACCCTTTGAGTCAAACCACTCCCACTTTCTTCATGTTCCTCAAGAAATTTAGCATTTCTAGCCTCAACAATTTTAGGAGAATGAGAAGGACAATATCCCTTAGAGTTAACTGCATAGCCTATAAAATAATCGCTTATTGTTCTTATATCCAACTTCTTTAGTTGTGGGTTATAAACCCTCACTTCAGTTGGACACACCCAAACGTGTAAGTTGTGGGTTATAAACCCTCACTTCAGTTGGACATACCCAAACGTGTAAGTGGTTTAAAACAGGTTTTCATCCTTTCTATAACTCAAAAGGTGTCTTAGGGACAGACTTGGATGGAACCCTATTTAAATTATACATGGTGGTTTTTAAGGATTCACTCCATAAGGATAAAGGTAAACTTGATCTGCTAATCATGCATCTTACCATGTCCATTAATGTCCGGTTTCTTTTTTCCTGACATGGTATATGGGGCAATTATACCTTCACTTTCAAAGAACTCAGCAAATGGAACCTTAACTTGTCCCTTATTTGTGTACCTACCATAATATTCTCCACCCCTATCAGATTTTATAATTTTAATATGAGCACCAATTTATTTCTCTACCTCTGTTTTATAAACTTTAAAAGTATCAAGTACTTCTGATTCGTAAAATAGAAAATAGAGATACATATATCTTGAATAGTCATCAATAAATGAGATAAAATATCTCTCACCATTCAAGCAAGGGGTAGGAAAAGGTCCAGAGATATCTGTATGTATGATCTCAAGCAATTGAGAACTCCTTTTGGCACCTTTAGGTGATTTGTTGGCCTGCTTACCCTTTATGCAGTCCATACAAGTCTCAAAGTTAGAAAAATCAAGAGCTTTTAAAACTCCATCTTAACCAACCTTTTGACTCTTTCGATAGAGATGTGTCCCGATCTCTTGTGCCAAAGACTTGATGAGTTGTCATTGATAATACATCGCTTAGTGCTAATTTTTTTGGTCATGCAAGGTTAAAACAATGCATTCAAATGTGGGGTCTAGCTCAAGTTTATATAAATTTCCATTCAAATTTTCAAAACCAATAACTTTATTATCTTTCCAAAGTTTCATAGAAGGATAATGAAAATTCAAATCATATCCACTAATAGATAGTCTTGAAAGAGAAATTAAATTTCTAGAATAGTCTGGAACATAAAAAGTATTTTTAAAATCTAAGTGAAAACCATCTTTCAAAATGAGTCTATAAGTCCTCATGCCTTCCACACGTGAACACATCCTATTGACAGAATAGACATATTGTTCACTTTCTATCGGCTTCCTCTGAGTTAGAAAGCCTTGCATGATTTTGACAGTGTGAATTGTAGTACCAAAATAAATCCACCATGTAACATCAGTAAAATTAGATTCATAACATACCAAGGTAGAATTATCTTTCTTCTCAAGTCATTTCTTGTATTTCATGCAATTATTTTTCCAGTGTCCCTTCTTTTCACAGAAACGGCAAGCATCTTTGTCAGATGTGTTTTTCTTCTTCATGGAACACTTTTGCCTTTCTTTGCATTTTTCTTACCATGAGTCACCATATTAATACTTTCAGGTATCTCATGCTTCAACCTCTCTTTTTCTTGAACACACATGGTCAAAAGTTTATTGATTGGCCATTTATCCTTATGTGTGTTGTAATAAATCTTGAATGGACCATATTCCGCAGGAAGTGAGTTGAGAATGAAATGCACAAGAAATGAGTCAGACATATCAACCTCAAGGGACTTGAGTTTAGCAGCAATGTCTCTCATCTCCATAATGTGCTCACGCACTGTACGACTTCTGTCGAAAGTCATACTTGAGAGCCTCTTCATAAGGGTGCTGGCCAATGCCTTGTCAGAGCTTACAAATTGTTCATCAATTGCCTTCATAAGCTTTGACCTTATCGCTATTAGGGATAGAACCTCTAATGCTTTGGCTTATATGGGGTTTTATGAGCATCAAACTTGAGCGATTGGATCGCTTCCACCGCTCATAATTAGCCTTAGCCACTGACGTACTTGATTATGTGGGAATAGGTGGTTCTTCCACACGGAGTGCCAGATCCAAATTGGAGCACCCTAAAGTGAGAAGGAATTATTCCTTCCATTCAGTATAATTGTCACCTGAAAGCATTGGAATTCGAGAATTCTCATTAAAAATAGCAGTAGAAAAAGCGGTAAAGACTGCAAAACAAGGATAAACATACATAAGCTATGAAGCACAATCCATTAAAGGGTGAATCAAGTAAAACACCGATTCTTAGTAAATTCTAGACCTTCCTATGGGCAGAGGTTGCAACTCATGCATAGAATTTACTAACTTTAGTAGACTAGTAAACCAAAATACATAAAAATTAATCCGTACCTGTGGACATAAGATAATATTTAACTTAAAGGTTTACTATCTCATTACCTCTCTGTACGGCCGAGTTACCATTTTAATGAGATAACTGGACTAAGTAGATGTCATTATAATTTTAATTTTAATCATCAAACTTTATGTGATTAAATAAGTTAATATCTACTGCTAAATACATGACATTAAAAAAAAACTCAAAATAATATCTCATGAGTAACTAAACTTAATTGTTAACTTAAATTAAAAAAAGAAAGTTAGATCGGCTTCAAACTAGAAAGACGAAGTATAAGCAGAATGCCTATATAGCTCCATTAGAAAAATAACTCTGTATGTTTAAACTAAGTAATATAAGGAATTCTCGAGAAAGCAGCAAAATTATCAAAGCTTCATACAAATATGATGATATCATAAGTCCGAAGAACTTATATGTAAATTTGCTTTAAAATAAATAAGGAAACTCAATGCAAATTTGTGAATTACTTTATTAAATCTCCAACAAGACAAAATTCAACTTTAACCAAAAGTTGAAAACCAGCAGGGACTGGAATATCAGAAAAATGGGCCAAGAATTGGTCTTGCTACAAAATTTTCTCCACATGACCAAGTAAAAGCATACTTAAAACAAGATCCAAGACCTTTCTCGTCAAATAAGTTTAAAACTTAAAAGGCTAAACGAACTTATAGCATAAATAAAAAGTTATTTCCGACGTGAATTTATTTAACCCATTCGAACTATTAATAAAAAAACGTAGACTATCATACGAACCAAAACCATCGACTCAGTCATACAAGTATTTGAACCGCCATATGTTGCATCAACAAATTTTACTTACACTAAACAAATAGTTAAAGGGAGGCTCCGATACCACATGTTAAAATCGCATACATATACAGAGCCAAATGCAGCGACATATCAAAGTAGGAACGTATCTTCAGCCATAGTTATTCAAGTGATGTATATAATTGCCTTTGAAATTTTTGATAGAAAATCTAGAGCCTTCTAGCCTGTGTCTATCGTAGGATGACAGACTGATGGAGTCACATGCATATTTATAGGTAGGTTAGGGACTCTTAGGCAAATACTTTAGCCCTAAGGACTTCTCTATAAATTATAATTAGTCTAGTGACTCCTAATATATGGTAATTTCTTTCCATAAAAAAAAAACTACTATATATGCATAACTAAAGAATATTATCTGATATATTATTTCCTTTGAGAGACAAGGTAAATAATTTGTTACCTTACATTTGGGTCACACTAGAAGTCTCTAGAAGAGACGATAAATTTTGTAACAGCTGATGCTTAGCAACCCTCCACTTTCAAATTATACGCTACTCAGCTTCATTTTGTATAGCAGTTCTTAACTGAATATGGAGTTTAAAAATGAAATACTTCTGAGACATATTCTTAGAACTTGTGTTCTGGTCTTAAATATGCCATGTCATGTCTATTACTATGATCATGTCATTGAGGGAAGAATTAAATTTTTTTAAATTTAAAACAATCTCCAAATATAGAATGACATTAATACTGGCTAAAAAAGAAAGAGCATCATATAAATTTCTTCTGCAGCTAGCAGTCGGGTTATACTTACATCCATGACATGCATCCACACATCATAATTAAAAGATGAACCACAACTGTACTCTATTATCTGGGATGGCCCATGTATCGCATAAAATGCTGTGCTAGATGCTCACGTCGTTAACAAATCTTTACTATAAGTACGAAGAGTACAATATTTGTGGAGCACTACTTACTGCCAAGCTGAAATGGTTAGCATCAAAGTTAAGACTCTCTGCTTGGTTATGTAGTAATCTTACTATGGGTATGAAATGTACAAGAGTTTATGCAGAACTACATTTTACTACCAAGCAGAAATAGTACAATGTTTTGGCATTAAAAGCTCTGCTTCGTGTAATGTGGAAATCTTACTATATTCACGAATAGTCAGTGGTTATTTATATTTTATTTAGGTATGGAGTTAATGTGCCTGATTAGAAAGGATAGGAATAGCCAGAGTGAAGGATTTTGGAGCTGAACCGGGCGTGCAGGTCGTCTAGAGTAGTAAAATGTGAAAATTTGTATTGTATATGGTAGAATGAATATAATTAGAAGTTTCAAACTTGAATCAAGAAATGAAAGAACCTTTCAATATGCACTGCTTTACTCACCTTAGTAGGCCTTCCACTTTCCAATGCCATATTCTTAAAAAGAGTATGAAAAGAGTAATCACCTCATGATAGCCATTAATACTATTGTTTGGGAATAAACACAACAGTTGTTATCACATTGCCAGATTTGGACACTGTTGAATCGGAAGAGATTGCTTAGGATGAGTATTTGGGTAACTATTGTTCGACTACTTGATTTCTGCAGGATGTACATTCTAAGATATATATATATATATATATATAAGTGGTGTTCACAAATGAAATAATGTAAGAAAATATTTTACATTATGCACGTTCAGTTGCACGATGCACGTACCTTCATTATGACTTTCAGCGATCAGGCGCTGAAATAGGGGGTGGCAAAATGGTTCAAAGAAAATAGTTAACCACCCATATTATCTACTAAAAAATAGGCTGGATAATGAATTTTTTAAAAACGGGTCAAATATGGATAAGAACAATATTAATGAGTAATTAATGAAAAACCAATGGATCTAATTTTAATATTTGTAAAGCCTCAAATTGGGGGTTCCTAAATTAGGGAGACTAAAAATTCTCTAAAAAGTGATCATATACAAGAAGTCATGGATAATATGGGTAACCCATATTATCCGCCGGTTAACCCGTTTTTTATCCGTATTAAATATGGGTTGGGTCGGATAATTGATCCGTTTTTTCATTACCCGTTTTCGACCCGAACCATATTCGCCCCGCCCGTTTGCCGCTCCTACGCTGAAACAAGGTCAATTCCTCTAATTAAGTAAGATTCAAGTGCATTAATTTTCCTTTTAAGGTATATTAAGTAGTAAGTATTGTATGTACTAATTAAGGTATTCAATATTTTTAGCAATGATATTGCTCCATTATACAGCAATCGGATTTGCATTTAGTGCCAGAAATGGGAACCACCAGGAAAGAACCAAAGTCTTGCACAGCTCATTTATTATATGCAACAACAAGTTGATGCCATTAAATTTGGTGGTTCTCTTATCCTACACTATAGAAATATTTTTCTATTTCCTTTCTCAATATGTCTATTTCAGTTGGAAATGCTTGCAATAAATGTAAAATATGTACTTGATATATGTTCATTTTGAACAATTGGTTGATTCTCTGGGATACATTAGTTAGTAAAATTGCCAGAAAAATGCAGTGGCGTCTTCATTTTAGATATGGTACGATTGTGTTATGATTTGAAATTAGACAACATATACTGTACTGTATTAAACTAAGACAGACTTCATTTTCTTTCTTTATCAAACCTAATATTAAAAACAGATTTTTTTTCTCCGGTTTTCTTCTAGATGCTTCCTCATGTTCCCATTTTATCCTTTTCTTATCATCATAGAACTTAATTAACTCGTATAGTTAAAGAAAAAAAGTTTTCAAATTAAACTGATCTTGACATATTGCTTAGTATATGTTAAATTGTAAACCATGCATGAATCACACAATCGCTTCAAGATGAATCATTTTACAATTATCATTCAACAGATAGGAACTACTACAATAACAACAACAACAACCCACCAGTGAAATCCTACTAGTGGGGTCTGGGGAGGGCAGCAGTGTGTACGCAGACCTTATCCCTACCCGAAGGGGTAGAGAGGCTGTTTCTGGAAGACTCGGTTTAGGAAGACTCAACAGGTAGGACTATGAACTTTAATTTGACCACTCAGCAGGAAAGTGATTCCATATATTTCAAAAGCTAAATATTGCTACAGGAAGTTGTGAAAAACGAATGCACGAATTTGTTAGCGAACATAAACTCTCAGAAGTAAAACTGAACTTCTTTCAAAAACACAAAGAAATATACCAACTGTTAAAGCAAAAAGTCCAAACTAATAAGGCACTGGTTTACATATAAAAGTTCATTACTGGTGAAGTCAATACCCGAACCTACAAACCCTTGCATGGTGGTGAAATGCCCACTGCTTAATTATCTAATATTAACCAAACAACAATCTCACCACAGTGCAAGGATTTCCTTGAGGTGCGTTCTCGACTCCTTGTCTCACAAATGCATGTATAAAATGCAACTTTCTTTTAACTCCTTTCTCTTCAAAGTCTGCCACTGATCACAAAAATACTATGGTAAGTTCAAAGATTTTAGACTATAAATTCATAATAAGAGTTAAACTTGTATGCACTGACAGAGAGTACCTACAATAACAGATAAATGTCTACAGTAATCCTAATTTGGTAACATTAATATTGCAGGAAATAATTGCTGTATTAAGTCAAAATACACTATCAGCGAATATTCCAATTGAAAATGCGTATAAAGAAGTCTTACCTAAAATTTGGATCAAGCATTTTCGCATGTTACAGCTGTTTTAATCCTTTCAACAGTGCACTTAATGAGACTATTAACAGTTGCCACTGATCCAAGGGAAAGTTTTGCAGTAGGAACTGAATCAACCAATATCTGAAATGCAACAGTTAATAAAGATCCACCACCATTACCAATAACCTCTGGATTATCTCCACTTTGAATTGTCGATCCGTCTGGAAGGATAGCAAAACCAGATGGTAGGAGAGCAACATAGTCAGGGTCACCACCACTTAACACCACATTCATGGCAACAATATCGACTGGTGCATAAATAACATAAGATCCTGTTGAATCAGTGGAGCTCTCTTGGAGTATCAACATATTACTCTGGTTTGAGTTTCCACTCTGTAGGAACGGAGAAGCTTGCTTAAGTTTTTTGCATACTAGCAAGAGTGAACACAAATTAATATAATGAGGTAGATAAATAAGGAGACCATACATTAACACGGAGTAGAGATACGCAGTTCCCAGGATCACGACCATTAGCAATATGTGCCATTTCCTGAATAAGCCCTCCATTTGAAAGAATATCCCACTGTACATATTCAATAGACGGTCATGATTACATGAAACTGATCTAAATCACATGGACATTAATAACTTTTGAAGGCAGCCAAATCAACCACAAAAGGAAAAACCATATGCAATGATGTGATGGAGTGTCATTAATCATCAATGTGATAGTGGTGTAATATATCACATGACGTCGGTACAAGTTCAATAAATGTTAAGTAGACCTATTACCATTTAAATTTGGTGACACAATATGTAAAATTTGACTTATATCTGATGATCAGTTTAACTTTTTTGGTTGAAAAGATAGTATAATATCAATTGATATGCATCACAACATATATAATTTGACTTAATTATTTACCTCACTTCTAGAGTTTTCGTCCCGGAGAAAATCAAAAACTCTCTTAGGAGAAACTGGAAGCCAAAAAGATGTTGCAGCACTCAGGACTATACCAGGTGGTCTCCCTGGATCATCTATGCTCTTCCTAGTCATGACTCTAACATCATCGGCACCACTTCCGGACAATGTTGTCCACGTGTGAGTTGTTGAGGCACCAACACCAGCACAAAAACTCATCACCATTCTCTCAGCCAGTTTTAACATACTCTTTCGTCCGGCTGGACTTGTGATGACTGCAAATTATTGTTAACATTAATAGTGATTCACAATGACACAATGAGTTTACCATTAGAATAAGGATGAAAAGCAAATTAAGAGATTTATTTGTATTACTTCCAACATCTCCTGTTGGGATGTTATTAGCCATTGCACTTGCAAGCCGTTCACATTGTCTATCTAATGTTGCTACCCAGCGTTTTGCTCCAAATGCAAGGCCTGAATTGACAAGAGGTTTGTAGATGCTGTGGACAGCTTTTTCATCCACTTCAACGTGTTCAACCCACGTAACCTAGTAAATAACAAAGTGTCAAGTACATAATAGGGAGTTTAACTTTTATGCAGCGACATTGTTTTCAGTTTTCTTACATTATCAGGTAATAGTTTAAACTTTCAAAATGGCGTTACCTTGGAATAACCATTTGGCAATTCTTGAATTAAACAACCAGATGGCCTCCTTCTGCAGCGCGACACTGAAGTAGGGCGCAAATTGTCAAGGGACACATCAACCACTGCCCAAGTCCCATCAGCATGTTGCTTACAATATCTCACAAAATAGTTCTCGCGGGTTGGAACAAGTGGTGAAGGAACCTGGAACTCGGCTGTCATCTAAAAATAAAATTGTAACAACAGAAATATCCATTAGAATATATTCCATCCATTTCATAAAAATGAAAGAATCTGCAGTACTAACTTCACCTTGTCAAATAATAATAATAGTGTCATGAATATATAACAAAGAGTAGTACACAGAAGCATATCTAGACATTGTTTTATATAATAAAAGAACATGCTCATGATCCTGAATTCGAACAATACCACTTGCAAAGCTCCATTGTAATTTCCTGCAACGCCGGTTGACAATACTTCAAGGGTCATTGCTTTTGATACGAGGCCAGCAAAAACATTTGTCCACTGGTTCTGAAATCATATCAGATAATAATAATTATTAAAACAGATAAATATAATAACAACGAAGCAACATTGAAAACTAAAATAAATTAACAACACAAGTAAACATATCTTACCACATCCATCAAAATTTCAACTAAATTAATATGATTCATTATAACAACTGCTGATTCTCGTGAGGCTTCAGATTTTAGTGCCAATGGCTTTGGCCCAATCCCTCGAGGGAAATTTCTGACATATTCCTCCTCACTTAAAATCTCAGTAGAATTGATGTTTGGGCTTGACATCCATAAGGGTTCTCCAGATTGAGCCATTCTAGTAAGTTCCTCCATTGCAGCAACAGCAAGCTCAATAACAATAGGCTTCTCAGCATCAGTAAGGCCAGATATTGCAGTTCTAAGAAGGTCACCAGCACTGTACATTTCTCCAAGTAGGCTTGATTGAGGCCTAAAACCAAGATCCAGTGAGCAAGATGCCTCAGGAGGAGGAATTTGAGGAAAATTAAGCAGTGGTTTCCCTCCAACATATTTCGCAGCAATTCCAGATATCCTGTCAATCTGTAGGATAAATACAAATTTAACTTTTATACTTCTGGCGAAGCATAATTGTTATATAGTCACTAAAATTTGCACAAAGAGAATTTAATTGTTAAATGAGACGATCACACAATTCATATACCAAATTAGAGCAAGACGGTCCTAGGGTTCGAGTATTAATATCATATCATTATCATACAATTCAATATGATACCAAACTAGAGCAAGAAGGTCCTAGGGGTTCGACTATTAATATCATAGTATGATTATCAAAAATAATTTCTCACGTGCATAGTTCATTGAAGAAGATGAGAGAACATGTTACGCTTTTAAAATAAACGGTCATGCAATTCAAAGTACATATAATCCCGGTTAGGGGTGTTTGTGGTTCGGTTTGGATCGGTTTTTTCGTAAAAAGAAACCAAACTAAGTAAGTCGGTTTTTCAAATATTAGAACCAAACCAAACCAATTAAGCCGGTTTTTTATCGATTTGGTTTTTGTCGGTTTTTCGGTTTGTTCGGGTATTTATCAGTTTTTTTTCTTAAATATGAGATATATACTACCAAATACATATTCCAAGGACTATATTTTTAACGTAACACTATCAAATCAATTGGTCTTTGATAAATCTATCATTTACCAAGATATATTGATGATAACTGAAGTAAATAGTGATAAGTAATTTAAGTACTCAATTAAAAAATTATTATTTTTATCATGAAATAAATTCTTGTACTTAGCAAAAGAAAACTACCAATCAAACTAGAATATAAAGTCAAAGAATTAGATATTATAATAACAAAGAATTGGACTAAAAATACAAAACGACTAATATGTACGATAAAAATTTAGAAACTTTATATAAAAATACATATTAATAATATTTAAATAGCTACTTTTGTAGTCGGTTTGGTTCGATTTTTTCGGTTATTTTATTATTAAAATCAAAACCAAAGTTTTTAAAATTCAAAACCAAAACCAAAGCAAACCTAAAAAGTATCGGTTTTTTTGGTCCGTTTGATTTGGTTTTCGATTTGGTTCGGTTTTTCGGGTTCGTATGAACACCCCCTAAATTCCCAGTCCACTTTAATTAATATTTTTGCCTTTTTTGTAGTCCACAATATTTGATTTTTTCAAATATCAAAGGAACTAATTTTTTTTTCAAAGTTGCCCTTTGAGTAAAGAGCCTAGGAGTATTTGTTTTATTTTTAGTGATCAAATTAAGGTTAACATGGTCAATTCTATAGTTAAATAATTCTAAAGGATGGGTTCTTTAATATGAGTGAAACTAGCCAAAATCAGTTAAGGTGGACTGGGGAGAGTAATAGTCTATAATAAGTGGCATTAGATAACTGAAATTTGAGGCAAATAACGTATTACAAAATAGCTTTTAAAAAGATGGTCGTGAAATTCAATACCTATAGTGTAATATATAATCCATAATAAGTAAAAATAGTAATCTGAAAATGCGGCAAACAACATTTTATAAAGTATCAAGATACATTTTTTTTTTACTGAGAGTATTTGCGACAAGCAAACATAGGACAAAATGGACATATTATTACCTCTTCTCTAAGGCGAGCATTTTCAATCCTCAAGTGCTGCTCATCAAAGGACATCTCGCCTATGGCAGCAGGCCCTCCACAATTTGGGCATGCTGCATTGCTGAGTGCTTCTTTATATCTTATGTTCTCAGCTCGTAGCTTCTCATTTTCATTCCTCAATTGTGTGTTCTCAGATCGTTCATGTTGAGCCTGCAGTAGTTAATTAACACCAAAATACCTTGATTTGCAGCTAATTCAATATTTTTTTTTAATGGATTCCTAAATGTTTGAATCTTTCTCGATCATTTATATTCGATGCAGGTATCCAAAGGGAAGCTTGGTGCACTAAGCTCCCGCTATGTGCAGGGTCGGGGGAAGAACCAGACCACAAAGGTCTGTCATACGCAACCCTACCTTGCATTTCTGCAAGAGGCTGATTCCATTGCTCGAACATGTGACCTCCTGGTCACATGACAGTAACGTAATGTCTATATATCAAGGTGCAAGATGCAGGTATTCAAAGCTTAATGATATATAGATATTAAGAAAAGTGACTATTTAACCCTCCTCCGAAAAAAAGAAAAGACAGGCTCACCTTCATTTGGGTGCGTTTGTTTTGGAACCAAAACTTCACTTGCAAAGGCTCCAACGCCAGTCGTTTTCCCAATTCTTTTCTTTGTTTATCGTCAGGGTGAGGGCATTCTTTGAAAAACCTGATAAAACACTGACCATGATTAGTTCAAATAACCTATATAAGGTCTATTCATTTACTTTAAAATTAGTACTACTCGGGATGATTTATATATAAATTTAAGTTATATACACTAAAGTGTATTATGATAAGTATACGCTTACGATTCCATTTCTTGGATTTGATGCTGAGTATGGCGATGGTAACGCTTCTTCTTATTTGGACGTTGATTTGGATCTTGATCATCACCTGAATTAGGGGCTTCCATGATATCAGTACCTGATTTGCTCTCGAATTCTTCATCTCGAATAAAGTCCATCTCATTTTCTGGTGTTTTATTATGGGCAGACATATCTAGCAAATGTTGGTGGCTATCAAACATGTTTCCCTTAAACATCTTGACTTTATCCTTTCTCTTAAAGCTAAAAAAATTTCATCTGCAAAAGAAGAAGAAAAAGCCCATCTCTGTGAACAAACCATACACATGCTAGATTATACGGAAGTGTGGACAAAAGGCAAAAGCTCAAGATTCAAAAGGAAGAAATTATTTAATTTTTTCACAAAAACCATGTACGTATAATTACAAGCTGAAAACTTGCCATTTTCTAATAGATAAAGGAAGAAAAAGCTAAGTACTTAGTACTTTAACTGGTTTTTATTTTTGTTTCGCCTTCACCATGCTCATTTTGTAAAAAATGATTCTCCAACTGAATGATTTTAAGTTTGGGATGTGAAGACTTAGACTTCTATTTTTGTTCTAGGTTTTCTTTATTTGCTGCTTCACGGCGTTTAAGAACAGAAAATTATGGATTTTTGTTATTAAGAATTTATACCTTTCCTAGCTCAAGATCCAAACCAGATCTCAAGAGTTGAAAAGAAGTATCAAAGGTAAGTGAAGAGAAACGTATACACGTAAAAGCAACAAATAAAGAGATGGATAGTCAAAAGAGGTAGTTCAAACGACTTACTTTTCTAGAATTGAGCTTCTCAAAAAAATTCAAAAGACATCTTGCGGCACAATTTTTACACTCACCATATAATATTAGCCCTTCAAAGTTCAAACCCTAATATGACCTCTTTCTCTTTCTCTCTCTCTACTGACTTTCTTGTCTCTATGCGTGGATAACTTAGTTTTTTTTTGTTTTGACTGGCTACAAAGATTTAAGGGGAAGAATTGACCTCGGTTTTGGGATGTCAAACAAAGACTTCATTTTTATTCTATATTATTTTCTGTCTGGACGTGACAATGAAAAGAAGTTCTTTTGGACAGTGCCAAAAGAATAAAATGATGAAAATTATAGTATAAGAACAAAAAACACAGTTGACAAGGTGTGAACACGGACACTGCCTATATTTCTTCTTTTTTTTTTTTCAAACTAAGGCAAAACTTATGTTATAACGTCAACGAATACCTTGGTGGAGTGCTCCAACAACACTCATATATCACTCTTTCTGTAATGGAATAACGGAGAAGGAATAGAAGTCAAAGCAACAACAACAAGTAAAACTAAAACCTACCACTTATACTAAACCTACAGTGGTTTTCTGAAACAAGTAACGCTTTGAAAAATGCGAGAGAAGAAAAAAAGAAGAGAATGGTGGAACTTTAACTTACTGTCTGTGTGATGAGGCTTGGAACGAATGCAAGAAGAGAAGCAAATAAACTCCAAGGGTTTAGATCTGATTTTCAGGACAAAGTATTAAACCACTTTTTGGAGGCTGAAAACTTGTGTCTTTTTTTTTCATGGACAAGAAAGAAAAACTTTTCTTGTGAAGGGAATTTAAGGAATGAAAGAGGATTTGGAGAAGGAAAAAACAAGGGGAAGGAAACAGGTGAAGAAGATGATGCAGTAGGAGTTAATGCAGAGCGTATAGAGAGGATGAAATAGCATTAATGGCTGGTAGAGGTGTTAATGTTATTGTTGAGAGAGAGAGAATTGGCAGCTCACGTTGATGTTTAAATTTCCACTCTAGGGGTATGGTGAAACAGACTTACTATAGCTTCTTATTAACAAACAGCAGACACCTCATGCACACAGCTCAATTCTTACTGGATTCAAGAGTCTCAACACTATCTCTTCCCATTCCTTCATATATTTCCTCTAAGCTTATTATTATAGAGTACAGTAATTTTTTTTTCTTTGTAAATTAAATAAGAGATAACTAAGAAAAGAGAATTAACAACCTATTATTCACAGGGCGGATCCAACGTAGCAGTGCTAGGTTCAATTAAACTCAATAGTGGAACATAAATTTATATGTAAAAGTTATCTAAAATAGAAATAAATACGCCCTCCATTTTTTATATGTAAAATTTATCTAAAATAGAAATAAATATGCCCTCCATTTTATATTATTTGAGGTAGTTTGACTAGGCACGGAGTTTAACAAAAAAGAAGAAGACTTTGAAAGTTGATGTCTTAAAAGCTTAAGAGGTAAAAGGTTTGTGGGGTCACGTCATTTGTGTGGCAATAAAAGCTTCTCATTAAGGACGAAAAAGGTAAAATGAAGAGTTTAAAGTTTAATTATTTCCAAATTTAGAAATGTTTCATTTGTTTTGAAACAGACTAAAAAGGAAAGTACTTCATTTAATATGAAACGGAGAAAAAAAAATGAAACGGAGGAAGTGGTAGATATGAACCTATAACTTTAACAATATAATGGGTTCAATACTAAAATTTTTAGAGGTTGAATCCATAAAATTCAAATCATGGATCCGCATCTTATTATTCACTTATTTTTCTCTGCATATTTTATTCTGTTTTAATTTAATTAATTGCCCACTACTACTAATATTTTATTACCTATGAATCTTCTTTTTAATTATTTAAGTATGAGAAGGATCATTAAACTAGAGTTATTTGATGGTAGCTAATTAATAGAAGAAAAACGGATGTAAGGTAGGTATATCTGCTTTTCTTCTTCAAATTTGTTACAATTTTTTTTTTTGGCTGAATAAAGATGCATTTTACTAAAGGAAGTAAAGAAAATTAAACTGATTCAATACAAACAAGAACTAATCTGGATAATTGGGTTCCAGTAAAGGGGAAAAGTTCCAAAATAGAGTTATTTAACATCAAATAACTCCAATTATGATGATCCTTCTCAAACTTACATATATAGTTTTTAAATAACTTAGACACGCTGACATGTTACATAGTTTATTTGAGGATATTAATTTCACATTATAAATGATTAACCGTAGTTATCTTTGAGATGATTATATTTAAATTTATTGTATACGATTAAATGGTTTCCTAGTCACTTAAACTTATAGCCGTTTGTAAAGCTGATACATGAACTTATATTTTTCCCATTTGAGCATCTTAACTCATATATTTGCACACTAATAAACACATATGATTGTGCGTGGTCCGCAAGCGCTATGACACAAATGACATGTCACATACTTATCCTCTTATTAATTGTCATGTGTAATTTATAGGTCCCATTAAAGCGTTAAACAAAAACTCTAGGAACATAAATTATATATAGTCCTGCCATTAAAGCTTTAAACAAAAACTCTAGGAACAGATTCCACAGGCTTGCAATCAACTTCTCTCAACACAGTTTGAATCCCTTTACTTCCTGCGTTTTCAAGTGGATGTATTCCATGAGCTAACCCTTCCATATTAGCCCTCTTCTTTCTGTCTTCAGCAAATGATACTCCGTAACGTTTCTCCATATCTGTACATGCATCAGATTCTTCAGCAAATGATTTTCTGGAAGTGAATATCGAAAAAATGGAGCAGTAAATCAGCAAATGCATGGACGACACTGAGACACCTGAGTAAAAATGGTGGATTTAAAAGACCCGCAAAATTACTCCGGCGAGATTGCTGCCTGAAAAAATGGCAACCACATGAAGAATCACCCTAAACCGTCACTGCTTCACCTTTTTGCCACCTGCCTGCCACCTTCATTACCACTTTATCTTCGTCACCTCCTTTTCAACAAGCCCACTAACGATAGACCAAACAAATCTGAAACGCTACTATTTCACTACTCTTTGCCACCAAAATTTAAAGAAGAAGAGACTAGCAATAACCAATTCGATATAATTTTCTGGTTGTGGAGGAGTTTGAGGGTGTGAGAAAACAGAAGGGAGGGAGGGGAGAGGAAGCTGGGAACGATTTTATTTGTTCTTTATTTTCTGTTCTTTATTTTTTCCCATGATTTTATCTTTCTTTTTTAATTTTTTAATTTTTAAATTAAATTAATTCATTCACGCGCCTAATTAACGTGTTTCGTTTGCATTTTGGCCACGTCAACTATATAATCGCCATGTAAGCATAGTTAATGGTCAAACGTGTTTATTAGTACTCATTCTATCAAGTTGGAGTGTTCAAATGGGAAAACTGTAAGTTTATGTATCGGCTTTACAAATGGGTACAAATTTAAATGGTTAGGATGCCATTTCGTCTGGAAGTTAAACTGTATACTTGACTCACTCCATTCTTCTCAGAAGGCACGAGTATATATACTCCACAAAAAGTATCCAGTACTCCTCTATGTATATTAATATCGATATATTAGTGCAGTTAGGTGTAAGTTGTTTTATAGGACATTCTAATGGATATTTTAATTTTGATCTCCTTACAAAATTATGAACGTCTTAATATCTCAATTCCATTGGCATATGAATAATGAAATCACGACTAAGAAATATTAATGAATTTCTCAAAATTAACCTTGATTAATTCATCTTTATAATTTTCCTTTTGTTGTGATCCGAGTGTTGCGGAAGCCAAATGTATATAGTGTGAATAAGTCACAACTACTATACCAAAAATTATGACAGCCACCAAATAATAAATAAGACAATAAAGCAATAATAAAAGGAACACCAGAATTAACGAGGTTCGGCTAATTTTGCCTACT
>MU697188.1:19413-29928 GCA_026770625.1 Nicotiana glauca | reverse complement strand
AGAGAGAAGATACAAATGCCTTAAGAAGATAAGAAGGCAAATGAGAGGTGTGTTTAAATCCTAAACATTAGGCCTTCTTTTATAGGGAAAAATTCCCAAACCAAAGGTTAACCCACCGATGTGGGACTAACCATTTTGCCAAAAAAGTCAACACCGAGCACATCGTCATTTCAAAAGAAAAGAATGAATCTCTTCAGTTTCATTATTTCTTTTTATTATCCACTGCAAATGCAAAGAAGATCAAAAGAGAAAGATGACTCTTGTTTACTTTTATCGGTACTTCAAGATCACAGATATGGATCGAGCTCTGTATCTCCTCCAATGGAGAATTCAATAGCTTTTAGAAGACAGAGTTTGTGTAGAGAGAGAGAACTTCTGAGAGTTTCAACTTTATGAAATGAAACTCTGATTGTGTGTATTGAGTACTGTTCAAAATATATACATGTAGGATACAACTCGCAACAAGAAAAATAAAGCTCCATTCTACTAACTAACCTGTAACAAACTATTAATAAACTATTCTAACTAATACCACCTAACTAATACTGACTCAGCGTAGGTACAAATAGTTACAAGAAGATAAATACACTAAGTCTTAATACCCCCTTCAAGTTGGATGTGAGAAAATCTCACCCAACTTGCCAAGAACTAAACAATGCTCGATCCCAGTGAGTGCTTTAGTAAGCACATCTACAAGACGCTGTCTAGTGTCAATGTGGTGCAAAGAGATCAAGCCTTCCTGAAGCTTGGTACGCACAAAATGGCAGTCTACTTCAATGTATTTAGTTTTATCATGGAACACAGGGTTCCTAGCAATATGCATAACAGAGAGGTTGTCACAGTGCACAGGTATTGGCAAACAAATTGGCACACTGAGTTCTTCAAGTAGTCTTGATAGCCAAACAAGTTCACCAACAACTTTTCTGAGGGCTATGTGTATTCTAATTCTGCCGAGGAGAGGGATACAGTTTCCTGTTTCTTGAACTTTCAGCTGATAGGGTTGCCACCTAAGAATACAACATAACTAGTTACTGGCCTTTTAGAATCATGACAAACTGCCTAATCAGAATCACAATAAGCAAGCAGTGAAAGATCATTTGTATTGCTAAAGTATAGACCCAGAGTAGGGTCCTTCTTCAGGTACCTCAGCATATGATAGGTTGCATGTAGGTGGTGCTCCCTAGGATCTTGCATAGACTGGCTGAGATGTTGGACCCCATATGCTATGTCTAGTCTAGGATTAGTAAGAAAGTTCAATTTTCCAACCAATTTCCTGTAGAAGGTAGGATCAGACAATGGAGCCCCTCTTTTGCTTTCAACTTTACTGTAGTATCAAGGGAGAAGTCAAGGCTAGGAATGTAGACACTCATATTCCTTTAACAAGTGTAAAACAAATTTTCTTTGTGAAATGATAATACCATCTCACTTGTAAAGAATTTCTAGTCCTATGAAGTAATTTAGTATCCTCAAGTCCTTAATTTTGAACTTGTCATGTAGGAGACCCCTTGAGCTGGTTAATTTCCTCAAAATTAGTCCCTGTGAGAAACACATCATTAACATATACTGCTACAAAGACAAGGGAGTAACCTTGTTTTCTGTGGAATAGAGAATAGTCATACATGTGTGTATCCCCTCTAGTATAGGACTTCAGTCAGCTTATCATACCATTGTCTGCTTGCTTGCTTCAGTACTTAAAGGGACTTATTCAACTTACAAACTAACCCTGGAGAGTGTATCTCAAGACCTGGATGAGCCTGCATATACACCTCTTCTCTATGGGAAAATGCATTGTTCATATCTAGTTGTGAGATTACCCATTTTTTCTTTGTTACTATGGCAATGAGGGACCTGACAGTGGTCATCTTTAACTACTGGAGAAATTTTTTATGTGTAGTCTATACCAGCTTGTTGAATATAATCTTTTACAACTAATCTTGCTTTGTACCCTTCTATACTACCATCTGCTTTAGGTTTTACTTTATACACCCATCTACATCGGGTAACCTATTTTCCTTTAGGTAATGGGACTAGGTCCCATATGTTATTAGCATACAATGCCTCAAATTCTATGTAATGGCAATTTGCCAAGCAGGATATTGGGATGCCTCTTCATATGAAGTTGGTTCTCTATCATTACAGACGCTCTTTACAATACTGACTATTAGGATACAGGGCATCAGAAGTAATGTGATTATTATGGGAAAACATAACATATAGGGAGAGATTATAATTAGACTTTAGGTTTGGTAGATTGCAAACATAATCATTTAGATGTGAAGGTGGTTTGTACTCTCTATATGATTTTTTGAATCCTAGTGATTACTCTATTGAGTGTGGAGGTGATGTAATATCTTGAAAGTGTTCAATTAGAATCTGTGTCTCATTTGAAGGAGGTGCAGGTGCGGAAGAAACAGGTGATGCATAAGAAAATAGAAGGTTTATGTTCTCTTGATCACTAATTCTGTGAGATATATGGGTATCACTGTGATCATGTGGGTTGTCAGTGGGTGGTACATTGTGGAAGCTATTGTGAAAGATAGGTGGAATGTTGCCTATAACATGATTGAGAGTGAAAGGAAAGATTGATTCATAGAATGAAATATCTCTAGAGATATGTATTTTTTTAGTGGCCAAACTTAGTACCTTATACCCCTTTGTGCCAAAAGGATATCCTACAAACACAGCGGGGTAGTTCTTGGTTCAAGTTTGTCTCTGAGAGGCTTTGGTACAGTGGGATAACACAAACACCCAAAACTCCTCAAGTGAGAGCAACTGGCTTCTTTTTATATAAGAGTTCAAAAGGGCACTTGTTCTTTAGAGGGGCAGTTGGAAGTCTATTAATGAGAAAAGTTATTGTATGAATACCTCTCCCAAACTTTTAATGGTAGCTTGGATTGAAAAAGTTGTGCCTTAGCTACTTCAAGAAGATATTTGTGCTTTCTTTCCACTAGTCCATTTTGTTGTGCTGTGTAAGGACGTGTTTTCTGGTGGTTTATTTCCTTTGATTAGAAAAAAGAGGTTGCTTCATTGCTAGTAAACTCTAGGCCATTATGAGATAGTATACATTTGATAGTGATTTAAAAGTGGTTTTCTACCATACTCACAAAGGCCTTTATGACTTATAGGGCATTGCTTTCGCAACTCAAGAAATGTGTCCAAGTAAACCAACTGTAATCATCTACTAGGGTAAGAAATTATATGTGCCGCTACATGGTAGGAACCCTATAGATCTACATGGAGTATTTCAAAAATTTTAGTGGTGTCATTTGTTCTTTGGGGAAATGGGGGCCTAGATTGCCTGGCCAAAGGGGAAATGGTACACATAAAAAGTTGTTTAGTAGAAAAAGTTGTAGGTATAATGAAAACCCCTTTCATTTTATTGAAAGGTACATGACCAAGTTTGAAATACCGCAATAGATTTATATTATCACTAAGAGATAAGCTAGAAGACAAACTAGAAGCATTGTCTTTATTATTGTGATTAGAATTATTTACAATAGGGAATGGATTGTAGGAATGAGATAGATAGTGCATAACACTCACATAATTAGCATGAACAGAAAAACAAGGAAGATCACAATCTTGCTCAGGTGTAAGACTACATTTCTCCAGGCACTTAGAACAGAGGAAGTACAACCCATCATACATATTACCAATCTCCAGAGGCCTCTTTAGTGAAGGGGCCTGGAGTAGACATGAAGTTTCAGAGAAGGATGCAATGCATTTGTGATGTATTGCTATGGAACTGATAGACACTAGATTAAATTTGAAGGATGAAATGAACAAGACTGTGTATAGAACAATTTTAGGTATCCGGGGGTACATCTCCATTTTCAATTACCTTAACTTTGTAACCATTTGAAAGTTTAACTAATTGGATATGGTAGGCTCACCCTGTTTTGCAGGTGAGTTTTGTTAAAAGCCATACGGTGTGATGCCCAAGAATCTAGTGTCCATAAGTCAAATTTTTCACTAAAAAATTTGCATGAAAGATTATCAAAATCAATTGAAGAAGTGCAAGCAATCATACCTGCAAAGTTTACTGAAGCTCCGCTAGACATATTTGCACTAGTTGAATTCTCTCCACTATTCCCAATATGAAAATGTTGTATAGGCTGAAAATTTGTCCACATTGCTTATGAAAGGCTTATGATTTGATTTTCTCCTTGGTTTTCCACATCCTTTCCACTTTCTACGTTTGTAACTACATTTGCCATAGCATTTTCTCCTTTGTTGAACCTTGTGTTGTTATTGTATCTGATAATTTTGCTTGTACTGTTGTGTCCCTTGATTAAAATCCTGAGGGTATTCATGTAGCTTATAGCACTTGTCCTTGGTATAGCCTGGTCGTTTTCAATTATCACTAAAAGGACGAGGTCTATTATTTGCAATTTGATTTCCAGCTCCAGTTGAGTAGTTTGTCTTGAAGGTTCTTCCTCCTAGATTGACATTTAACGCTGTGGAATCAACATTCAGTTGATTTCTCGGCCTGAATTCCCTTTGCTTTTCCTCCTGTATCAACAGGGCAAATTCCTGTGCCATGGACGACAGAGGATTCATCATGAGTATGCTTCCTCAAACAATTGTATAGACTTAATTGAGTCCCATTAGAAATTGTATCAACCTTCTAACTTGTTTTGCCTTATGCATGCTTCCCTTTGCCCCACATTCACACACACAACTGCGATGAGTTTTGATGTTGAGAGTGTCAATTCTTCCTAAAGCTTCTTCATTTTTGTGTATTATCCAGTGATATCAAACCTTCCCTGACTCATTATTGATTTGTTTATGAATTTGGTAGATTTTAGCTCCATTCGTCTGATCATATCGATCCTCCAGTTTCTTTCACAATTCAACAGAATCATTCACATATTTAACACTATTAATAATTTTCTTTGATAGAGAATTTAGGATCCACAAGGTGACCATATCATCATATCTCTCCCGCTAATGAAAATATGGAGACGTTACATCGGGTCGCTAACTATCTCCATTAATAAAACCTAATTTATTTTTCACTGAAAGGTCTCTCAATGCACTTCTTCTCTAAGAGTGATATCCAATTCCATCAAATGGAACATGTACTAGTGTGGAACTAGGACTATCAGAAGGATGTATGTAAAGAGGGCTAGTTGCGTCAATTACCATCTGCGTCGTTGCTGTTGTGGTCGTTTCTTCTGTTTGTTCTGCAATTGCCATCCAAACTATGTGGAAATAGTTGAATCGATCTTCATGTAGCTGAGATTTATTCTATTTGTCGATGAATCGTCACTGCATGTGTTTGATCTAGATTTTATCCAAAATCTAATTGATGAGGAACCCTAAATTGTTCAGTAGCTAGAAATAACAGAATTAAGATGAGCGTGGTTGATGAGTGAACCTCTGCTATGATACCATGTCAAGATCACAGATATAGATTGAGCTCTGTATCTCCTCCAATAGAGGATTTAGTAGCTTCTAGAAGATAGAGCTCGTGGAGAGAGTGATATTTTATACTTCAATACCACACAAGAGGGGGGGGAGGTAATTTGTGTGGTGGCCAATTTTTCGCTTAAACTAATTATGAAAGGACCTGGTTCTTCTATGTGTTCCTTATGCTACTGTTGCGGAATAATAAATGTAGAAAGTAAAGAACACAAGTATTTTTACGGGAAAAACTCCCGGTTCAAAAGGTAAAAAAATCATGACCTACTACTCAGTAGGATTTTCCCTAACACTTCACTGAATCACTGAGACAAAACAGCATTTACAAAACTCTTTGTAAACCTAAGGATTACCTCTAATTCTGTTGTTGCAACCAGCCTCTAACTGTTGGAAAAACTTCAAGTTAACTCTAACTTGAATACCCAAAGTACCTATTACAATTATTTCTAGCTAAAGCTGAAAAGTACAATATAAAAACACATACTACAATTAAACTAGAAACAAATGAAGACACATAAAACTCTTTATGGAGCTGGTTTTTAATCTGGTTTATGTAGCTTCAGGTTTGCACACTTAAATCACACATGAACTGCTTGCAAAAAACCTTGCTATTTTGATCTCAATTCACGTTTAACTTCTGCATTTTTGTGCAACACCTGTAATGTGAGAACATCCTACAAATATGCCTGGCCAAACTATGGATATAGTCTATATTTGTGATTTATTAGATGTTGATTATCTTAGTTTTTAGATTTTATAAATTAGTTAATACTGCTTTCTTCTTTAAGTTGATGGGTGTAATTTTTCACTCTCTTGTTGATAATCATAAGTTTAATTTGGTTCGTTACTTTTTTCTTACTGTGATATATTTGTTTTGGTGTTATATCCTTAACTCTGTTGTCTTTTTCTCTGGTTTTGTTTTCAAATCTTAGTTCTGTGAAAACTTTGGTTACTTTAATTTGTGTATATAGTGTTATTGTCTAGAAGCTGAGCTTTTTACAACTTTGTTCTGAAGTTACATTGTTTTAGTTAAGATTCATCATATTTGGATATTTTTCGTTCAGATTTAGTTATCCCTTCTCTTGGAAAGTAAGGCTTAAAAATCAGTTCCATTACTACTTTGTAACTTTAAGACATGAGAGGTGAGCATTCATGGCAGAATACTAGAATGTTAGATGAAAACATAAGAACAAAATAACATTGGAATCTTTTGTTTAGTCATTTACGTACATGTTATATTTTCTTTTTCATTTGTGGACTAAGAGCAGACAAACTGATCCTTTATGTAGCAGTATTAAAATGTGAGTATATGCGAAAATATAAGGCTGAAGACGCTTTACTAAAAAATAGACCAAGTTGTATACCGTGGGATCAATGGAGTCGTCTTGTCTCTTATTGGCAGTTTGATAAAGCTAAGGTAACAACTAATAAACCTAGTTGCTTATTTACATAGTATTTTCATTTTAGTTATTCTCAGTTTGTATTTATAATTTATAAGATATTGTTTTAATGTTTCAATAACAGAGATGTACACAAGCAAATAAAAATAATAGGGCCAATCAAAAAATGCCTCATACGGGAGGATCCATATGTATTCTCACTTTGATGGATGAGCAGGTAAACCTTTGGAAATTACTAGATATAATATTTTAAAATCTTTTCTGTCATACTTATCTGACATCAATTTATTGTGTTAGGCTGTAAATGGGTTAGAGCCTACACGAGCAAAATTTTTTTTATTAACTCATTAAAATATCAATGGCACTTCAACTGAACAGGTAACTCAATTTTATAAGTTTTAGATATTTTTATGAAAATTTAATCTTATAAAAATATTGTTAACTAGTGTGTTAATATTTATCAGGTTCCTGACGCCAACAGTAGCCATGAACGAGGACCACAGACATCATGGATACCTAGTGCTACTGAAAATATATTACCTTCTCACGGTAATACTCATCTTCATCCTTTGGCGCTACTGTTTGTGTTTTCTATTGTTTGAGCTTATCTCCTTGATTTTTATTAATTTGTTGTTGTATTTGTGCTTTCCTTGGATGCTTCTTGCATTTATATATTTTCTTTCGAACGGTTGTTGATGTCGTAAGGTTGTGATAATAGTGAATAATTTTAAAGAATTTTTTTAATTGTGATTATATGTGTAATATGATTGTATCCTTCTTATATACCTCCGGATCTTCAAAGAGTTGAATTAGGAAACTCACCAAAAGTGTGATTCAAAAAAGAAACACCAACTTCAAAAAATTATTTGCAAGTTTAAAAATTTCACGAACAAATGCAAGGACTTGATGAACCCATCATATTAGTGATATAAGTTGCTACTCATATGGAACTTAACAATAACACATTGTAATTGCTACGTGAGGCCACTAGCACAATTTTCTAGACTTTGATTCGTAAATCTAATTTCATCTAGGTTATCACACTCATTAAACAATAGCCTAGGTGGAATAATTTCTTGTATAATACTATGCCATGATAGTTTCTAGCTGAATTGTGTAATATAAAAGCCTGTTCAAAATAACTAAACTTAGACAATAAATAAATAATTAAGAGAAGAATCTGCTCAATTTGAGATTATTGGTTATGATGATGTGTGCATTATTGTGGGATGAATTAGTATATTATGATACCATAATTAAAAAATGCCAGCAGGTTACTTTAACATCATCAATCAATATTATTTATTTAAACTTTCAAAAAGCATCCAAAATACTGTCGGATACCATAATCACCTACTACATCTTTATTATCTAACTGTAACGACCCGACCAGTTATTTTGAGCCCTAACGCATCGTTCAGCAGTCTGAGGCTATGAGCAGCTTCATTTCAGGTATTACGACTTGCACGCATGGTCGGAATTGAGTTTCGAAAAGTTCGGAGTTGATTTGAAAAAACAATTCTCATTTCGGAGGCTTAAAGTTGAAAGAATGAACTAGGATTGGAATTTTGGGTAAACGACCTAGCAATCGGCATCTGTAGGTTCCACCAGGTGCGCATGATGATTTCGGACTTGGGCGTATGCCCGGTTCTGGTTTTGGATAACCCGGAAGTGTTTTGGCGCCTATTGAGGAAGTTAACATTTTAGAAGAAATTTTATAAGTTTGGCTTGAAGTACATTTCAGTGTTATTGCTGTCCGTTTGAGATTCTGAGACTGTGAATAGCTCCGTATGGTGATTCTGGAGTTGGCGGCGCGATCGGAAGTGAATTCGGAGGTCCGTAGGTCATTTTGAAGTCATTTGGCTAAAGATGGAAAATTGAAGGTTTTGATAAGTTCGATCGGAAGTGAACTTTTTGATATCGAGGTCGGAATCCGATTACGAAAGTTGGAGTGGGTCCATAATATCGAAAATGACTTAGTGCGCAAAATTTAAGATCAATCGGGCGTGATTTGATAGGTTTAAACATCGAAAATAGAAGTTTGAAATTTTAAAGTTTAATTAAGTTTGGATTGGAGGTTGATTTATGATTTTAGCGTTGTTTGATGCGATTTGAGGCCTCGAGCGAGTCCGTACTGTATTTTTGGGATTGGTCGGTATGATTGGTAGGGGTCCCGGGGGCCACGGGTGGATTCTGGGTGATTGACGGATAGAAATTTAGAATTTTTGGACAGCTGAAGGGTCTAGTTGCTGGTATTTTTGCTTCTGTGGTGGGGTAACCATAGAAGCGGCACCGCAGAAGTGGAAAGGTCGCCGCAGAAGTGGAGTTTTGGTCAAGGGCTCAAGGACCGCATATGCGGTCAAGGTTCTGCAGAAGCGGGACCGCATCTGCGGAAGGCTAGTCGCAGAAGCGGAAGAGGGCGACTTAGGGAGGACCGCAGAAGCGGGAATTTAACCGCACCTGCGGAACCGCAGGTGCGGAAATAGCTGGAGGCAGAATTGTTTTAAATGCGCGATTTGGCCATTCTGCTCCCATTTTTCTCTTGGCATGGGCGATTTTGGGGAGCTTCAAGAGGGAATTTTCGTCATCAACAATAAGGTAAGATATCCCCACATACTTTGAGTTAAATACTTCAATTATGTATGGATTTGAGCATGAAATTGGTAGAAATTTGGGGGTTTTGGTAGAAAGACCTAGAATTTATATTCTTGGAATTTAACTGCGATTTTGGGTATGAAATTTAGAGAAAATCATATATTTGAGTTCGTGAGGCCATGGGTAAACTTATTCTTCGAACAATTTCGGATTCCAGGCACGTGGGCCCGAGGGTATTTTTGTCAACTTTTTGGTCGGAGTTAGGAATTGCTATAAATTGGATTATAATGAGTACCTTACCATATATTAATAAATTTACATAATTATTGGCTAGTTTTGGAGCGTTGTGCATCGATTCGAGTCTCCGAAAGGGCGTGGAATGCCGGTTATGGATCTTCGGAGCGAGGTGAGTCTCCTTTCTAACCTTGTAAGAGGGAATTGTCCCTATAGGTGAAATAATTGATTATATGCTCCTATTTGTGGGGGGGCTACATATGCACGGGGTGATAAGAGTCCGTGCGTAGCTACTATTATGCTATTGTCCAGGTAGTTAGGACCCAAAATCATGCCATACTTGGATTATTTACGAACTTATTGATAGCTTGAATTGCTTAAATCACATCGAATTAGTAAAAAAATTTTTAAACAGATAAAACTTCATTTTTCTTAAATGATTAAAGAGGATTTGTTTTCATTGGATAATTACTCCGTGTGGACTTCTTGATTGGCTGTCTGTGTGTTTATTTATAGAACGGGTCAAACGCCTCGGCAGATTAAATAGATGCATCTATAGGCACGCCATCGACCCTCGACAAGTGCATGTCACACCTTCTTTTGGCGCTACCGCACCCCGCGAAGGGCGTGGTAAAGGGAGTTTTTTCCAATTAAAGGACAATCAAAACGGAATTTATTATTAAGATTCAGAGTCGCCACTTGGGAGATTTATGGTGTCCCAAGTCACCGGTTTGAATCCCGAATCGAGGAAAAAGTTGACTCTATATTACAGTCTACGAACCAGAAATCTAAGTAAGGAATTCTGTTAACCCGGGAGAAGGTGTTAGGCATTCCCGAGTTCCGTGGTTCTAGCACGGTCGCT
>MU697188.1:1684-13340 GCA_026770625.1 Nicotiana glauca | reverse complement strand
AGTATTTATTATTTTAAAGAGAATTGCAACGTCATGAAAATGTATTTCGGACCACACCGCACCAGTACGCCTGTGGCCCTTAACACATTTCGACTTCGTCGAGATTTGGATTTGGGTCACATAAATGTGCACCCGAGTTTAGGAAGGTAAGGTTATTAAAATACACGCCTAAAGAGTCTAACGCGTTATTATTTTGGGGAAGGCCATGAAATTCGCTAAACGGCTCGTCCTGAAGTCTAAGTATTTAAATATATATATTTATGAGGGCCCCGCAAATTGTGTGTTTTATTTGGCGAGGCTCATCTCATCTTTATTAAAGGACGAATCTAAAAGCAACTATGATTCTCTACTTTATTTGTCTTTAAAAAAATTAAGAAAACCTAAATTATTTGCTAAGATTATCTAAAGTCATTATAATCGAGTTACATGAAATGTACCCCCGAATTTTAGAATTTAAGCACTACGACTATGTCGCGGGAACCGTATCCATAGCCACTAACAAATCATGCCATCATTAAACCCAACTTCTATTCATTCGAAAAATAAAAAAAATAAGACTTAACACTAGTAGTCATGATTTTTAACTCAACGTTCACATACTTATTACAATGAGAGCATACAACATACACGAGTACATATGTTGCGACGATTCACTAGATGTTAAATTATATAATTATTAAACACAATTATATGCACAACAATAAACATTCTTGTAAAAAAAAACTAAAGCTCACAATATATTTTCACATTTTTTATATTAAACAAATGCGGTAACTAACCATAAAAATAAACATTTTTACAAAAGAAACTATATTGTTGAAATACGTCCCTATCACATATTCTCATTTACATTGAACCATAATATAAGACATAAACGAAATGAAACAAAGGATGAAGAACAGTAACCTTCTAACCTCGACGGAAATCAACGGACAGAACCTCGATACCTCCGGAACTCGACGAACTCGAATGGAATCACAACCCAAGGAACGGGATACCACTGACTGAGCTACCGACTTCAAGCGACAATCGACGACTTTGAACAACAAACAGAAATGACAACTTGGACAGACCTCGATGAGTTTGAGGATAGGGTTTTCCGGCGAGTTGAAGAAGAAGGAGATGGCGGACAGTTTGTGGTTGCTGCTCGTTCCAGCTGGTCGGAGATAAAGCAGGCTGGCGGGTCGTTGCTTAGGGTGACGACGGGGCTGCTGGTCGACGAGCTGCAGGGGTCGTTTGGACGGGAGGGAAAGGGTGGTTTTGCTAGTTGGTTTGGCGATGGAGGCTGGGTGGTCTTTGAGAGAGTGAAGCTCGCCGGAAATAGCAGCCTCGTGATGGACGGCGGTCTAGCCGTGATTACGAAGTTCCGGCGATGGCTGCCTCTGTGCGTGTGCGTTTCTGAGGGCGTCCGACTGTGAGGCCAGCGCTGGCCAGCGGTTGGGTAGTGGGGTGTTCTCTAGGGTTTTGTTGTGGTTTTCTTCTTTTGGCCTGAGGAAGAAGATCAACAGTGGCTTTTTTCTTTGCCCAGAAACGTTCTTCTTCCCCCTTCTTCTCACGTGAATGTAACGTGTATATACATGTGTATTGTATTGTCTTTCTCTTTGCCAAAATCTGATAGTTGTCTTTTTTTGTGTAATGTGTATCTCCCTTTTAAAAATCAAAATCCCCTCCCCATGGTATTGTGTCCGTTACTCCCTCCTTTTCATTTTTTTTTAATTTTTCTCCCATCCCTCCCCCTTCATGTGAGTGGTGTGTCACATGTGTGTGTATGGGTTCTTTTTGTCCGTGTTCCCCGTGTGGTGGACTCGGATTATTATGGGCTAGGTCCGAAAATTAAGCTTAAGAACGGGTAGTTTGAACCCGAATATTATTCTTTGCCCGGAACCGAAAATAAGAACACGATGTTATTTAATAATTTTACGTAAGCAAAATAACTATAAAATAAGACAAAACTATTTTTATATTTTTTCAAGATTTAAAATAACTACCAAGCATTAATAAAACTATTTTTTGCAATTTTCGTTTTTATATAAAAATAAAAATATAAAGTACTATTTTTGTATTTTTTAAGTTTAAAATGATTACAAAATATTAATGACACTATTTTTTTATAATTTTCGAAATTATATAAATAATAAAATATAAAGTATTAGTTTTTTTTGTATTTTTTAAGTTTATGAAAATACATAAACTAAAATTGATATATCATTTTTTGTAATTTTCATTTTTTGGTGAAAATAAAGTAAAATGGTCAAAATTAGCTAAAATAGCTATATTAGGCCTAAATTAAATATTTATGCTAAAAATGTGAAAATTCTCGGGGAGGGTAAAAAATCACGTGTTTACAGTGCACATTTTATATTTCTGTTAGAGCGGGCCGTCGACATCGGCATAATATGTGCATGCTTTTATTGCTGCCTTGAACTTAATTAAGTTATTATTGCCTCTTCATGGCTTAAAAATATTTGGAAATTTCCTATAAAAGGATTAATTGTTTACTTGTTTCCTTCTATTTGGACTAAAGTCATGCTTATAGAAATCTATAATTTAATGTATTACTGATCTCATAATTGGACCACTAGTATGCGTCAAAGTAGACCATCTCGTCTCTACTTCTTTGAGATTAGGCAGGATACTCATTGAGTACACATTGTTTACGTACTCATACTACACTTATGTGCATTTTTTGTTGCACAGGTCTATGCAACTCTAGTGGCTTAGTGGCATCGCGGCATGGTTGACACGTAGACTAGGTGAGCTGCAGTTCTCGAGGCCACCCGCAGTCAGCAGAGTCTCTTTCAATTTTCTGTATTTATTTTCTGTCCAATGTTGTGTTCCGGACAGTTGTTGTACTTTATTAGATTTTTTTCTTAGAAATTGCTCATGCACTTGTGACATCGTGTTCTTGGATGGTTTGAAGTATTTTGTATTAACTGCTTATCAATTAAATTTGATTTGAGACAATCATCTTTTAAATTGCTAAATTTTAAGGAATATCCTAGACTTCAAAAGTATTAAAATGGGAATTTTATTAAGTAATTTGGTTGGCTTGCCTGACAGCAGTGTCCGGCGCCACCACGACCCTTAGTGGATTTTTGGTCGTGATAACATGGTATTAGAGAATTTTGGATCGAAGACGTCTGTACTTATCCTCAGGAGGCTGCAGGACTGTTAGGAGTACTTCCCTTCTTGATTTCTTATCGTGCGATTTGATTCATGTGAGGCTTATGCCTTTGTTTCTTTCCTACTCAATCTTATGCGACGTGAAGCGCTTTTTATAAATCAAGAATTGAAGAATTTTATGGCACTACGAATGTGGTGCGGGATGTTTCTCCCGGTATAGTTGATTGGACTATTATCGTCGTCTTGTTGAAGGGTATTTTATTGTTGCAAGCTCAGTAGCGGTGCTTCTGAGAGCTCTGAGGTTAGGCACAAGTTGCCACGATACTTATGAATCATCGTTCGACAGTATTGTTATAATGGTAGGGTGTTTGCCTTCGTATCGGGGCAGTGAATGACTTGAAGGGAGGTTTACTCAGTGAATAATCAAGAGATTTAGTGTTTTATTCCCGGTTGGTGAAAGGCAATCAGACTAAGGATGGTCGGATATAGGCTGGTAGAAGTAATGAGACTTGGTATTTTCAAGCGTGGTGGAGCTTTCTTCTATGATGGGGTGTCGTTTTCCTAATTGAACGTACTAAGTTTGTCGATGTTATGATCTGCTACAATTCACCTTTGGGGCAAGATATTGTGAAATAGTATTGGAGATGCAATTGTCGGATGTCGCAAGGTGTGGTAGTCCAGGATTGAATGAGTATTTCTAATGGTTACGGTTCGATAAAGATGACCTTTGGAAAGGTTTAAAGTTAGCAGCAGTTGTGGGTTCAAGTGCCACGAGTTAGATTTTCATTTAAGACAACCACAGAATATCAAAGGACGAGGAAGGACATGTGGGAAGCGTCAGGCGGTGTTCAAAAATTATAAAAAGGCCAGGTATATGAAGCAAAGGTCGAGTAGTCGATTAAGGGGATGAGTTTTGCCATAGTGGGAGAGTGGCGGAGTTGCGTATGGGTTTTGTAGTGGGATGACCACGTACCTTAAGGAGGGTTTGGAGCGATTTGAGAATATTAGTGCTTGGTTATTGGGATCTAAGGATCTAATTTGAAGTATGGGCTATTATGCGGCAAGAGATTTGATATAACGAAAAGGAACTGCCTAAAAGAAAGAAGGATGCCGCATAACTTCAAATTGGAAGGTTGTTGCTGCACATTTAAATGATGTCCACGAGGGGTAAATAGACATGTGCAGTTGGAGAGTGAGCTCAGACTCAGGATGGGTTATTGAGGTCGTAGTGATTGTATCCCGTGCAGCAGCATTGGAAGATGCCGGGGAAAGCTTTTATAGGTGGGTTACCCAAGTGAGCAGGTTAGCGGTAGCGTGGTTGGCGAGGCTTCTGCGAAGAATTCTATCGGTTATATAGCAAAGGGATCGGTTGTGCAAATATGAGTCAGAATATAAGAATAGGTTTTACAGAAAGATTTTGAGAACTTTGGTGGTTAACTGCGCGAGGTTATGTCAATAATAGATAAAGAGGGTGGGTGAATTCCAGATTTGTGAAATGATAGCTTCATGCTAAGTGGAAGTGTGCCACCGCTTATGATTAGGTTGCATGGTTAACTACTTGCGAGATTTTTGGCTATTAGTATATCGATGGGCTATTTCTGCTGCGGGAAAGGACCATAAGTGGTAATTTGAGCAAGGAAGTATTAAAGGTGGGCTATCGTTGGCCTTATTGGCTCATGTTCAGACTTGGAGGAAGAATCAGGATTTTGTTTTGTATAGTTGCGGGTTCCAAGGGAAGTGTTTCGGCGGGTTCTTCGCCAAGGGGGTATTTATGTGATGGAAGACTCATGGAGTTTTATATTCGGGGCTAAGTCAGAGCGGGTGGCTCTCAACAGCGGTCATGGTACATTCACAAGATGAGGTGTGATGCCTAATGATTTTGGGCGTATGGTTATGGGTAAGAATCAAGCTTGTTAGCAGTTTATGAGAAGAGGCACAGAATGTTCGGTGATGTTTTGGCTTGTGATATAGCAATTGGGAGGTGTGAAAATAGTTCGTGGGATTTGAGACAGCATGGTCTCGCAGTTCAAGGTTACTCGGGGTGAGTGCGAATAGACTATGGTAAGTGTTGGATGGAGTTATTATTATTTCGATGGCAATCAAGGATAAATTGGACGAAGATAGATTGGTTATCCATAATTGAGTTGGCATATTGGTGGTGGAGATTAGTTCCTTCCGTGTGATAAAGTTATGCAAGTGATTTGTGACGGTGCGTATGAGGCTTGTCAGATAGCGTAGTTGATATTATTCAGGAGCATTCTTATATTATGGCGTGTTATGTGGAAGCAAATTCCGGAAGAGATATGGTGCCTTAGACCCCTACCTAGATGTTTGCATGTTCTACGATTATGAGAATTTGCCTGTGTGTTGCTATGTTTCTCCTGAAGTGAGTTCAGTGAAAAGCTTTTATATGAGGAAGTGTTAACCTATTAGTGGGTCTGGATTTATGATAAGAATCATGTCCTATCGTACATTGGCATGTGGGGTGTAGTGAGTAGTATGGAATTTGAAATGAGAATCAAGGTGGCAGTTCGGTGTGGACAAGTATGTCACAAGCTCGGATGAGCAGGAATGGAGTTTCGATGTTTAAAGTAAGTGGGTATTATCTTCAGCGTCACCTGAGATCGGTGTTCTGTAAGAAGAGCTTGTATCATGGTTAATGATTCTTGATCGCTTTTCAGCATTGGTGCGGCCGGTGGTTGGGATGTACGGACCTGTTATGTGTTTCGAAAGGTTTTGGGAGCGCGTCCCACAGGAAGATTGTATAAGTGTGACATGTGGTCACTTGATTGATTAAAGATTTAACCCCAGTTTGGAGATTTGTGATGATATCGATAAATTGAGAATATATTCTTAGAGGGCACTCAGTTACTGAATTGTGGACTGTGGATGAGTACTCCGGTTATGACGGGTGTTCTTGTGTGTTGTGAGAAGAGGGAAATTAGTATGGACCTTCGAAGGGTTATTGGCTTAGTTTGATACGATCAGGATCGACTTAAGGTCGGTGGATGGATCTAAATGTGGATATGGACTATATGTCAGGCCAATTATGTTCATTTCAGCAAAGCGCTCCTTATGGAAGAATGGTCGGGGTGTTATGTGGTCGTTAGCAATTTCATGTAATGATGTATTGCGCCATGGGAGTTGTGAGACGGCTTGGTGAATTGCTTATGTGATGAGGATCCGCGTAGAAATGATATTATATAAGCAAAATGGCTATTGAGATTCAGATTGTATATCGCACCTCAGTTGTGCTTGAATTTTGTAGCCTATAATGCTATCTGCTCCCTTAGGGATGATATTATGCACCTAGCGTTCTTGTGACCAAAATTCGGTATTTTATTGTAATGAGCGAATTTAGCTCTACGTGTATCTCCTTATGATAGATCTATGTGTGGTTCGGGTGGCACACTGCCATGGGTATATTTTCTGATCGGGTTACGCGCTGCAATAGTATGATGATGAGTACAGTTCCCTATATCTGCCTTTATGTGTTTCGTTTCCTATTTCTTTTTTTTGGAGGAAAGCTCGGATTAGCTGTGAACCCGCGTCGCATGTATGATTCGCGAGCGGGGTGTCTATTTAGTATGTTGCCCGCATCGCAGGTATGATTCGCGAGCGGGGTAATTGGATCTCCTTTTCATAGTTCATTTTTCTTCTTCCTTGTATCGCGTTCGAATCAGTAGTCTATTGGCACATTGTGACATCATTTGAGACATTTGATCATGTCTGGGATGGCATATTGCTTGAGTAGTTCGTACTGGGTGAGACAAGATTATTGGTTTTAAGATCCGTGCAATCCGAGTATATGAAGTACATTAAGGAGCTAAGGCCATTATTCGGCCCAGAATGTAGTGATGGTTCTTCACATGAGTATAGACCCAATGGATTGTTGATTCGGCAGTTGGTCATTGTCGACGCCTCCCATTTTTCCTAAGGGCAAAAAGCGAGTTTTGACATTATGGGTGGAATGACTCTTTTATCCCCTTTCTGGGAATTTGGGTTATGGATTTTGGAGAGTCGCCACATAATGATTATAGTGCATTAGGACACTTTAAAAGAAGAGAAGAATATTTTGAAAGAAAACCAGAGTTCGGGTAAGGGCTTGAGATTATCTCGAGGGAAAGGTGTTAGGCACCCCTCAAGATCCACTAGTGTGGTTCCCGACCGTACTTAATTGTGACTTTAAGAAGAGTAGAAAGAAACACATAAAGTTTGCATATAATAGTTACAAACAACATTTAAAATTTTTAGAAAGGAAGGGAAAGGACATAAATGATTTTAAAAGAGAAAGATTAATTGGAAGAAAAACACATAAATTTAAGAAAAAAAACATTTTACAAATAAAGAAAAGGGGAAAGAGGTCCTAGGTTTAAATACAATATGGATCACATCGGTATAATACCCCGCACACACTCCTCAGGAGAGGGGTCGCATATGATATTAGCGCACCAGTCATCATTTCCATATTCTACCCTTCCCACCCCATTAAGGTATTTAAATGCGATTAGTCTCGTTTTACTTATTGCATGCTAGTACCCGCCCCAACCTATCAGTCCTGGGGTTTAGGACTTCTAATCCTAAAAGGGGAAAGGGAGTATAGGCATATATGGAGTTTCAAAAGGATAAAACGCTAAGGCGACAAACAAAACAAGTAGCAAATATTGAGGAATGAACAAACACATAATACGCTCACATAAACCCCATAAATCACATAGCATCTAGTTTAGCTTGTCTTACATATACTGATTTGGTCTTTAAATTAAAATTAAACGGCGGACAGACTAGTTTAACACATAGAATTGGATAAAAAGTCTGCATTAGGCAACCCGGATCCAATTGTTAGAAATTGAGTTATTTTACACAGGTTATTGATTAAGAACCTATTGCAGAAGAGTTTGAAACAGTAGATTGAAAATTGCAGAAGTCGGAGATGGCTCTAAAATTAGAAGTGAAATACAGTAGCGTTATTAAGAAGAGTTTCAAAAGTGAAGGGACCTTAAAAGTAAGAAAGTAAAGACTGTTTTGAAATAGCAGTTTCATGAAATGAACTAAGATTCAGGCAGATGGTTAAATGATTGGTTTCAGAATAAAAGAAAAATGCAAGTTTGGAAAATTTAAGGACATTAATGTCTACCAGAGTTTTAAAATAGGCAGACCTTGGACGAGTTTCAAAAAAGCAATCAGGTTTGGACAAACTTTGCTGAAAGCGTTTGAGGTTAATTTACAGATTATTACACACATTAGGCGAGTTTGAACTCCTACAGGCATGATATCTACATCCTGATTTTTAGGACTTGTTGCTGTTATTAAACGGTGAAGGAATGAGTATTTGATTACCCTAAAGCTTGCCTAGCGTTTATGCATTTCATGTAGGCAGGATTTCTATATGCAATTAGTTGTTTGATTATTAGATCCTATAGACAGGATATCTACTGATTTGCAGCATAGTTGAACATTATATCCTATAGAAATGATTTCTAAATAATTGAGAAGAGTGCAAAAACCTATAGACATGATCTCTAGGTGATTTAAAGCATTGAACCTATAGGCATGACATCTAAGTGATTAAATAACAACATTGGTCCTATAGGCATGGTATCTACCCTTTAGCATATGCATGTAAATAAAATAAACCCCTCCCACACCCTTTCATTAATATTCCCCGAGTTCTTTTACAAGATTATTACAGAACCAGAAGGCAGAAAGTAAACAAGAAAATACATCACAGTCTGCAGCTAGATCCAAGCAGCCTAATTCAATCTTAATATCCAATGACATATGTTTCCCCAAATCCGGTTGCCAGATTTCCAAGGCCTTCTCTTATTCAAAGTTCCAAAGTTCCAAGGAGCCTCAAGAGCTCCAGGCAATGCTTAGACTTTGAATAACAATTGTTGTAATAAAATAGTGTAGTGTGGAATTACCAGCCCTCAGGCATCCAAGTTCAGAGGGAGCTCAAAGGTCCCAAAGCATGGCTTGCCAAAGGGGGGCAGAACTTAGAAACTAGGAGTAAGTGCAAAGTGAGAGGGAACCATAGAAGGGGGTGGTCATACCCAGCCATGGCATAGACTGGTGTGAGCACGTGATTTTTGCCCTACGAGAAATTACTCCAAAAATTCAAAATAAAAATAATTTTGTGTTTGTTTGCAAATTTCTGTGGATTTCGTGTTATTCTTCTCTTATTTGTTTGTATCTGTGTGTGCATTTTACTTGTTTAAATTAGTTAAAAACATAAAAAAATGTTGCATTTAGGACCCAATTTTACAACTAGGAATTAATTGGTATTTTGTTGATTTAAGATTTTTGTTTTATTTAATTAAGAGATGAAAAAAGAAGTGAAATGGGAACCCAAAATCGGACATGCCCACCACAATCCAGGCCCAAATCGCCCAATCCCAGGCCCAATTGCCCGGTCCAAAGACCTTCCGTCCAGCTCAATTGAAACGACGTAGTATAACGGTGAAACTACGTCGTTTCGAGGACAAACCATCTCAGCCATTCAATCCACGTACATCCAACGACCCTCGTCTCATCTCCCCAACCCGTCTCACCCGACCTGTGCCCATCTGAGACCGACCCAATCTCCACTTAACCAAACGACACCGTTTCCCCTTGATGAAAAGATCCTGGCCATCGATCTCACTTCATCCAACGGCCAGGATCGAATCCCCAACCCCGTATATAAGTAGCCAAACGCACCCCACACCCCCCCAAGCCAAACCCCCTTCGTCTCTCAAACCTCATCTCTGAAGAGACGAAGAACCCTAGCGCCGCCCTCCTTCCCCTTCGCCGTAAACCCGGCGGCAACGATACCGGTGACCACCATCTTAACACCCTAGGACCACTCAACCATCCTGAATCCAAATCCACAAACCATTTACCTTGAATCTTCCCCAAACATCTCGAATCTTCATTTGAAGATTCGAGCAGAAACTCAACCTACCCCAAACCACCCCAAATCGATACCTAACACTCCTCTGACCTCCCTCGTAACCAAACCAAGCCTGGTTTGGTTCGAATCTAACCAGAAGACTCCGAGCCCCAAGAACCCTAGAAAAGGATTCGAGCCTGTTTGGAGATTTTTGTCGCTCAATGGACCTTAGTCGAAGTGTTCTCAATTGAGAACACTCGATTAATGTCCGTTTAGCCTCAAAAATTTCAAGTCCGTGTTTGTCCCTGATTTTCACTCGAGGTATTCTCTTCTTTCTTTCTTTCTTTCTTTATTCTATCTTTATGTATTTATTTGGTAGTATTTTATCCTGTTCTGATTTCTTGTTAAAATTTTTTGTTCTTCTCCTTTAGACCTTTTATTTGGCCGCTTATTGTTTCTGATTGTCTGTTGAGTATATGTGCCATAGAATACATATTCGCTTCGATTAGCGTCGTCGAATAATTAGTTTCGTATCTTCATGATTCCACCCAAAAACTATGAATCACTGATTCGTAGGTCGATTATTTGTTATCGATTATACGTGTTGTAATCGATTTAACGAACATGGTCGATTAGTTATAAAGTTTTGTTTAGAACAGTAGGGCAGTAATGTCTAACACTGATTAGTTCCATCCGAACCATTGTTTGAATTAGAGTCTGGATTTGTCTAGGATTGAATGTAGGATTCTGAATTGGTTTTATTTAAATTGGATTAGTTACAATTCAAACAAAAATGGCAGAGCTTAGTGGACTGCCACCCTGGTGTTGAACCACTAGGGCAGCCCATGATGTAAGGAACCCCTGGAACTAGTGGAACCTGCTATTACAGTAGGACACTTACTAGTGCTTGGGCATCAGAAAGTTTAAAATAAAGAGCCCCATACTTAGAGAATAGAAGATGGGAACAGCAGGGCTGTTCAGTTTTTAAAACAGTTTTAATAAGCTGAAAGGTTTTCAGTTTTTGGGGATAAATAGAGATCAGAAACAGAGAGAAAACAGGACCATTCAGAGGGAGAGAGATAGAGAGTTGCTGGAATCTTAAGAATTTTTGAAACTTGCAGTTTTTCGAGCTACCAGTTTAGAGTTTTTGTGAGTTTCTTTTTCCTCTCAGCCTTATAAACCTACTGAAAGAGGATAAGTGTCGAAAGTCAGGGAAAAATCAGTTTAAGACTGATTTCTGGGACTAAAAATACATATACATTGAGTTTTTACTGTTCGATTGGTTCCTTTTGATTCAGGGCAAGTGTGTTAGTTGATTCTGATTGTTCCTCCTAAGTTCGACTAACTGGAATTTCTGCTGGTATCACTGGGTCCATTTTCTGGTTTAAATCAAGTTCAGTCGAGTCCACTAGTTGTTTGTTTATTGCTGTTTGGTTATAATTGGCTCTGGGCTGTTTGGTTGAGATTATATTCTGGTTGAAATTGTCTCTGCTATTGCTTTGCTGTGGTACTGCTGCTGCTGATCCTCATTCTTCTTTATTCCCAAATACCAGGTACACAATTGGTACTCCTTGTAAAGCTGAGAATTGAAGCATGAAATACAAATGAGGAGCTGAAGCTCTAGGATTTATTTTTAAGTTATATTCTGAATTAAGTTGTATA
>MU697178.1:47225-61836 GCA_026770625.1 Nicotiana glauca | reverse complement strand
TGCGCAGACTGTTAAACAGAGTCATTCTTTTCCTCGATTCGGGATTCAACCGGTGACTTGGGACACCATAAATCTCCCAAGTGGCGACTCTGAATTAAATAAATAAATCCCGTTTCGATTGTCCTTTAATTGAAAAAACTCCCTTGCGCCCTCGCGGGTAGCGCCGAAAGGAGGTGTGACAAGTTCTGTCTAGGGAATGTGTAATTCTAAAAGCAAAAAGTAAAAGTCTAGAGTCTAGGGCAAATGAGAGTGATAACAAAAATGCGAGTTGAAGAACCAGGTTCTTGAACTTGACAACAGTGTCCTAGAACTTAAGTCTGAAAATCTGAAACTAAAATTAGGAACAGGAAAGAAGTTAGCTGATCACACGTCTCACTCTAGAAGAAAATTTGGGAAAATGAAAGATGAATTATACAGGAAAGATGAATTCATCAAAGTCCTAAAAGAAGATCTAGGAAAGGTAAAAGATGAACTAGACAGAACTTGCAAGTGGAACAAAGCCTCTGATGCTCTCTCTTGGTTGCAAGAGCATCACAGCAGTAATAAAAGAGGACTTGGCTATGGGACTCAAGATCCTAAATGGGATCCAAAAAGCAAGTACCTCACTCTTCCTGAAAATAAAATCTGCACATACTATGGTAAGACTGGCCATTACAAATATAAATGTAATGCAAAAGAAATGGCCAGTCAAAAGAACAAAGTTTTTGTTAAAGAAAAGAATAAGTTGCCAGGATGGGCAAGAAGGAATTTAATTCATCCTTTTGCTTATAGAAAGGGACCCAAACTAGTTTGGGTTCCTAAGACTAACCCCTGATTTCCTTTTGCAGGTCCAAGTGAAAGGGAAGAGCCAAATATGGTATATGGATAGTGGCTGCTCAAAATATATGACTGGGGACAAGGACCAGTTCCTTTCAATTGAGGACTTAAAAGGAGGTAATGTATGCTTTGGTAATGGAAAGAAAGGTGAGATCATTGGGGTTGGAAAGGTAGGCAAGACTGATTCTCATTCCATAGAGAATGTCTACCCGATAGATGGCTTGAAATATAATTTAATAAGTGTGTCACAATTGTGTGACGGAGGTAACCTTGTGGTTTTTACCTCCACCAAATGCTTTGTGATTAACCTTACCACTGACAAGATTGTTTTGCAGGGAAAAAGAGTTAACAATATTTACATTGTAGATTTGTCAACTCTTTCAGAAAATAAACTCACTTGCTTAAGTGTGTTAGTTAATGATCCCCTCCTATGGCACAAAAGACTAGGTCATGCCAGTCTAAATCAGCTAAACAAATTAGTCTCCAAGGACTTGGTTGTAGGTTTACATAATATCAAGTTCAAGGAAGACAAAGTTTGTGAGGCATGTGCAAGGGGGAAGCAGGTAAGGTCAGCCTTCAAATCCAAGAAAATGTAAGTACATCTAAGACGTTAGAACTAGTTTATATGGATCTATGTGGTCCAATGAGAACCACGAACAGAGGTGGAAAGAAGTATGTAATGGTGCTAGTTGATGACTATTCCAGATTCACCTGAGTTTTATTTCTAACTTCCAAAGATGAAGCATTTGACATGTTCTCTGCATTTGTTAGGAAGACTCAGAAACAATTGGGAAATCATCTTGCATCCATTAGGTCTGATCATGGAACGGAGTTTGAAAACTCTAAGTTTGCAGAATTTTTTGATGAAAATGGCATAGATCACAATTTCTCTGCCCCCGGGACTCCACAACAAAATGGAGTAGTTGAAAGGAAAAATAGAACTCTTGAGGATATGGCTAGAATAATGTTACTATCTAGCAAATTGCCTCAAAGCTTCTGGGCAAAGGCTGTAAACACTGCATGTTACATCACAAATAGATGCATGACCAGACCTCTAGTAGAGAAGATCCCTATGAGTTACTTAAAGGGAGAAAACCAAACATATCCCATCTTAGGGATTTTGGTTGCAAGTGCTATGTGCACAATAATGGAAAAGACTCCCTAGGAAAGTTTGATCCCATAAGTGATGAGGGAGTATTCTTGGGATATTCTTCACATAGCAAAGCTTATAAAGTTTTTAATAATAGAACTCTCTGTGTAGAAGAAAGTGTGCATGTAGTATTTGATGAAACTGACATTCTTTCTGAGAGGAAGGAACATGAAGATGAATCCATTGGACTGGTCAAAGACTTGGCTGAAGCATCAGCTCAAGTCAAAGTGACAACGACAGAAGGAACAGGAAATGGAACAGGTTCTTCCTTACAGGGCAACTTGATAGGGGGAAGAAATCGAAGAGAAATTGAAATAAACTCCTTAAAGGAACCTGTCCATGAACCTGTTCCTCATCAAATTGCTGAAACATCCAGCAGAAGCCAGTTGGTTGTAAAACCTCACAAGTATCAAAGTTCTCATCCCATTTAGAACATTATCAACGACCCAACATCTGGAGTCAAAACCAGATCACAATTAAAGAATCTATGTGCTTTTGATGCTTTTCTATCTCTTATTGAACCTAAAAATATTGTTGAAGCTTTGCATGATGCAGATTGGGTCAATGCTATGCAGGAGGAACTCAATCAATTTGAAAGAAGTTAAGTATGGCATCTAGTTCCTAGACCCAAGGACAGATTAGTCATTGGTACAAAATGGGTCTTCAGGAACAAACTTGATGAAGATGGAACTGTTACAAGAAACAAGGCAAGGCTGGTGGTTCAGGGCTGCAGCCAAGAGGAAGGAATAGACCATGATGAGTCATTTGCTCCAGTTGCAAGACTAGAGGCAATCAGGCTTCTTATTGCCTTTGCAGCACATATGGATTTCACTCTCCATTAGATGGATGCCAAAAGTGCCTTCCTAAATGGCTACCTTAAGGAAGAAGTGTTTGTGAAACAACCTCCAGGATTTGAAAGCAAGGAATGCCCTGAGCATGTGTACAAGCTGGACAAGGCTCTATATAGGCTCAAGCAGGCCCCAAGAACTTGGTATGAACGACTATCAAAATTCCTACTGGAGCATGGGTACAAAAGAGGTAAAATTGACAACACCTTGTTCCTAAGGGAAAAAGGTAAAGACCTCCTTGTTGTGCAGATATATGTTGATGACATAATATTTGGGGCCACTACTGAGAGGTTGAGTAAGGACTTTGCTAAATTAATGGGAAGTGAGTTTGAAATGAGTATGATGGGTGAACTAAACTTCTTCCTAGGCTTGCAGAACAAACAAAGCCCAAATGGGACCATGATCCATCAGCAGAAGTATACAAAAGAACTAATCAAAAAGTTTAAAATGGAAGACTCCAAAGAAATAGATACACCTATTGCAACTGCCACAAAATTAGATGTTGATGAACCTGGTTCATCAGTTGATCAAAAGTTGTATAGGGGTATGATTGGTTCACTCTTGTATCTTACTGCCAGCAGACCTGACATTGTTTTTAGTGTAGGGCTTTGTGCTCGTTTCCAGGCAAATCCAAAGGAGTCACACCTGACTGCTGTCAAGAGAATATTGAGATATCTGAAGGGCACCACTGATCTGTGTCTTTGGTATCCCAAAGGTAGTAATTTTGATCTTGTAGGATATGTTGATGCTGATTATGCAGGTTTCTTAGTGGATAGGAAGAGCACTTCAGGTATGGCACATTTCCTGGGGTCATGTCTTGTGTCATGGGCTACCAAAAAGCAAAATTCAGTAGCCCTATCTACTGTTGAAGCTGAATATGTTGTTGCTGCTTCTTGTTGTGCTCAATTACTATGGATCAAACAGCAGCTGGTAGACTTTGAAATTAAAGTGGGATGTATTCCAATATTTTGTGATAACACTAGTGCTATAAGTATGACAAAGAACCCTGTTCATCATAAAAGGACCAAGCACATAGATGTTAGACACTACTTCTTAAGAGATAACTATGAGAAAGGGTTAATCTCAATAGAATTCTGTGCTACTGATAAACAAATAGCTGATATCTTCACTAAATCACTGAGTAGAGAACTTTGAAAGGAATAGGTTGGAACTAGGGATGATTAAGATCACCTAAGAGGTCCAGTTCAGAATGCACAATGAAAAAAAAATTTGGTTAGGAGTTCTTGATATCATGTAAATATCTAGACTAATTTTTACTCAGTTTCATACTTTAGTTAGTATACTCCTATGACTTGTGTTTATATAACTCACTGATCTCTTACAATTTTTTCTATTTTGACATTTAAGGCATGATCAAGAGAAATCTTACTTGAAGAACCTAGTTCATCAGTATATGCTCATGAGAAAGTTCAGGTATGTTTCTATACTTTGCACAATTAGAATGATAAATTTTCCAATCGTGAGCAAAAGTCCTAATTACACCAAACTTCTAGAAATTATATCCGTTGAGCATTGAACCAGTTTCATTACCCTAGGAGTCTAATTAAAACGGGACCTTTGCCTAAAAACAAGCGTCGCCCATTAATCACCAAGAGATCGGAATTCTAATGTGATTAGACCTCTAATTGACTCTGAAAAAGCCTGTCGTTACTGCACTTAATCATAACCCCTCTTTAAATACATACCACATCTCTTCTTTTCGCTCATAACCGTCACTCACTTTCTCTAAAACTCTGATAATCTCCTTCATCTCCAAAGTTTCCAAAATTCCCAAAAGATTCCTAGAAATTCTCTACCATGACAAACCCTCAAGACAACCCAGGTACTCCCCCACTAGTATCCCCTAATACTTCATCATTAACACCTCCTATTTAAACCCCAAAACCTAGGTTTCATCGCCAGAAAATGTTGGCCAGGAAAACTGTAGCTTTTGTCCCTTTGAGTAAAGCCTTAAACGAAAAATTGAAAACGAGTCAAAGAAGGAAAAGCCCTAAAAAGGAATCATCTGACTCAAGCTCCGAGTTTGAAACTTTTGTCTCTGCAAGTGATGGAGAAGAACGTGGGTCTTCTAGATCAGACAAGAATCAAGAAAACCCTAAAGAGGTAAATATATGCTATGTTTTTTCTGATGTAGTGGAGAAAGTAGATGATAGGTTTGTGTTGGTGGGATCTTTGAGAGATGTAAGTGAGGGAGAATTAAAGAGGAAGGGAAAGAAAATTAAAGGTAAAATTCTTGCAATTTGTGGAGAAGATGAGGAGAGTGGCAACAAGCTAGGGGGAAGTGAATATGGGGAGGCTGCTGAAGGTCTTGTGCACCTGAGTGAACAACAAGATGCACCTAGTCCATATGTGGAAGAAACCTTGGCTGACATTCTGAAGAAAGTTAGAGCAAGCTATGATCCCAAAAAGCACAAAGCTTCTTCTCAAAAGGCTCCAACTGCCTCTAAGCTAACAAAGAAAAGCAAGGTGTCATCTCCTAAGTCTACTGTCCCTTCAGCACCAAAGGTGAGAGCTATTAGAAGCAGGGTAAGGCAAAGTGAGGTTGAATTACAGAAAGCCCTAGAGGCAAGCAAGAAAAAGCAGAAGGAAAAAGGAAAAGAAAAGGTTGTGGAAAGTTCTGAGGCTGCAGAAGAAGAGGAGTAGGAGATGGAATTGGTCCATCAAGAAAGAGGTACAATTGTGGAGGTTCCCATAGCCAAACCAAAAGTAACCAAGACTCCTGCAAAGAAGTCTTCAAAATCTGTATCTGCTGAACCCTCCTTGGCCAAAAGAAATAGGTCTGCAGTGAAGGGAAAATAAGTAAAAGTTACTAAAGAAGAAGAAGAAGAATGGAGTGGAGAAGAACAAGAGGAGGAGTCTGAAAAGGAACAAGATCGATTTGTCATCTTTGATAGGAGAAAGATTCTAAAGGGGAGGTTGCTGAAAGACCTGGAGGAGCCAGGCATAATTAGGTTGGTGGATGCTCTAGCTGCACAAGGCTGGAAGGACATCATTCTTCAACTGGATAGAAGACTGGCAAGAAAGGAGCTGATCAAGTTCATGGCAAATGCCACTGTGAAAAATAGGGAAGTCACCAGTGTGGTTAGGGGAGTGAAGGTGCAATTTGATGCACCTAAATTGGGGACAATTCTGGATATACCATGTGAGGGCAATGATGACTACACTAGGCAGAGGTGGCCTTGTCTAGATGATCTTCCTAGTTCTCTCCAAATCACCAGGAACTTTTGTGATGCTGAGTCTGCTGAAGATGTGCCAGAGGCAAGATTTGTACAGAAGAGTGAGATGAAGCCTGAGCACAAGGTGCTATTTGAATTTTTGAACAAGTGTCTGCTGCCCAAACAGGAAAGGAGGCATACTGCTAACTACATGGACTTGGTTCTTCTAGAATGCCTTGTGAGAGGAAAGCAAATAAACTGGCCTGCCTTCTTGTCAAGCTGCTGGACAGGGTTATAAATGGCTCCAAGGTTCATGCTACTCCCTATGGGTTCATACTGACGACTATGCTGGATAGGTTGAATGTTCCCTTGAAGAAATGGGAGATGGCCTCCAGCAAGGACCAATTTGGTGTCAAAACCCTGCAGGCTTGTGACTATCTCCTCAGTATAGCCCCAGTTGAACCTAGTTCATCTTTAAAGACTCCAGTGAACAGCAAGGTTAGGGCTTTGGTTCAAGAGTGTGGGACAAAGGATGCTGAGATTTCTAGGCTTAAGGCTCGAGTTGCTGAACTTGAAAATGAGAGGAATAGCCTGAAAGATGAGCTAGCAAAAGAAAAGGAAAAGGGTAAAGGAATGCTTCAAACAATGCTCAATATTCTCCAATCCCAACCCTCTAGCTCCTCCAAGCCTTAGGTCCTCCAGCAATATCCTTGAACCAGTCTAGTAACCCCCAATGACCCAGATTAGGGATTTTTTCTTTGCTTGTTTTTGCTCATGGTTGGAAGTCTTTCTTTCTTTTTGTGGACTGGTTGTAGAAGCATTTACTATCAATGACTATCTGCTTTTCTCTTGTTTTGTGATGATACTGTTATCAATAGTTAAGTTTTTGTCAAGTTCGATTATTGTTTCACTAAACCATGCTTTCACTTGTAGTTACCCCAGTGGCCATAAGTAACTATTACAATCTGGGATTCACATTATATGCAACTTTTTGATGATGCCAAAAGGGGGAAGAGATATTGTGCTTTACTTTATATTCAAAAAAGTGATATTTATAACCTGATTAAATCTGGTCCTTAATGATGAGTTAAAATTTCTTATGTAAAAGTGTTGATAATTTGCTGAGTTCCACAGGTTCTTTGATCAGTAAAAGCACAGAGTTTGTCATCATCAAAAAGGGGGAATTTGTTGGCCCAAGTTTAGTTGAAGTTTTGAAGAATGAAAAATGAACTCATGAAGGACCAGGTCCATTTCAGGAGACACAGTGGTTATAGCCCATGCACATGAGATGCACGTGAAGAAGATAAGTCTTTGGGATCAAGCAGCAATATCTTCTGAATATCTTCTGAACTGATCGAAAAGATTGCATATGGGATAAGGAGAAGAAGTCTCCTTATGAGAAGAGAACACATCCGGATAAGGGTTGGAGTTTGGATTGGTCTAGGACTCAAACTCAATGGAGGATCAGAAATTGAGTTACAATCAAACTCTAATTACTAACCTAATAAATAATTGAGTTGTTCTCTTTTACAAGCATGCACATACGCTGAAGTTAAGCTAAATTGAGAGCAAAGAGCAAGGCTATTTTGCAAGCAATTTATGTGAGATCAAGTGTGCACGCCTGCAGCTACTTGAACAAGATAGAAGAACCAGTTCCATTGTGTTTATTCTTATTCTAGTTTAATTTTAGTAGATGATTTAAAACTTGTACCTTTCCAGCTTTCATAGAAGCAATTGTATAAGGTACCTTGAGTATTCAAGTTAGAGTTAACTTGAAGGTGTCACAACAGTTGAGGCTATATGCCACACAGGGATTAGAGTTTAATCCTTAGGTTTACAAGAGTTTGTAAATGCTGTTTTTTGGCTCAGTGATTTTAGTGAAAGTTTGGGAAAATCCTACTGAGTAGTAGGTCGTGTTTTTTTTCACCTTTTGAGCCAGGTGTTTTCTACGTAAAAATCTCCGTGTTCTTTACTTTATACACTCTTAATTCCGCAAACAGTTATAGTAAGAACATCTAGAAGAACCAAGTTCTTCTAGTACGAAAATTAGGTACCATACAAATCATCCCCCCCCCCTCTTGTGTGGTATTGACATTTAGAACAACAATAGGTATCCCATCAAAGTTGGTCGTGCACAAATTAAGTCTAGATACTAACATCCCTCCTGTAAGGCAGAAGAAACGCACTATTGTCGAGGTTAGAAACAAATTTGTTAAAGAAGAGGTTACTCAATTACTTGACGTCTGTTAATCTGGGAGGTAAAGTATCTACCCTCGATAGCTAATATAGTAGTAGTTCCAAAAAAGAATAATGAATTTCGCATGTGCATAGATTATAAGGATCTCAATAAGGCATGCTCGAAAAACTCATTCCCATTACCAAAAATTGATCAAATGATTGATGCAAGGGCCATGCACGAGTTGATGAGTTTCTTTGATGTTATTCAGAGCATAATCAAATTAAAATGAACCTAGAGGATCAGGAGAAAACTTCGTTCATAACGAAATTTGGCACATATTTCTATAATGTGATGCCTTTACGGCTTAAGAACACCTGAGCCACTTATCAAAGACTTGTGAATAAAATATTTGAAAAACAAATAGGGAAAAGAATGGAAGCTTACGTAGATAATATGCTGGTCAAGTCTATGATGTTTTTTTACTTAGGCATATGTTCGTATTTGGTTTTGGAGGTTTTTAGAAGGTTTGACCCTATTTGTTGAAAGTTGGCAATTTGGAGGTTTACAAGTTCATAAGTTTAACTAATAGTTTACTTTTTGGTTAATGAGCTTCGATTGGTGTTCCCATTCCTTTAATAGGTCTGAATGATTGAAATGAACTTATCTGCAAAGTTTGGTTCTGATCCGGAATGTCTAACTATGATTCGAATGCTTTCCACAAAATTGGGACATTTTTTATGAAGTATAGGGACTTTTATAATGATTTGATGGGGTTCCGAGGGGATCGAGTGAGTTTTAGGGTGGTTGCAGACCATTTCGAATGTTATTGCAGCAGTCAATTTGTTGTTGTGTTGTAGTGCTTCGCGATCATGGAGCAGGGCCTCGCTCACATGGTTAAGGATTATAGCTAGGTTGTTTGTGCTTCTCGATCGCTGGTGTAGGGTCATGATTACCAAGGTTTAGGTATGTTGTGTATCGTTTTCATAGGGAGTTGAAGTTGCGTGGGGAAGGGTTAGCATGAGTGGTTGCCGGTCATTGGCCTTCGTGTTCAAGAGGCGGAGAGCTACGATCGCGTGGAACACTCAGCAGTTGTTCATTGGGATCGCTTGGACTCGAGCTACAATCACACCGAGTAACCCTAGCATAATTTAATACTATGGTTTCGGGAGTTTTGCCTATTTTGTTATATTTTGAAACCCTAGTCTTCAAGAGAGGAAATTTCAAGAGACATTTTGGCCTAAGCTTAAGAGTAAGTGATTTATACTCGCTGTTGATTATATTTCAAGAATCAACATGGATTTTAACCCCTATCAAGGATTCAAAGTGCAGAAAATAGAATTTTGTATGAACTTAAGAGAGTGAAATTGGGGTTTTTTATATTGAAATTGATATGGAATTTGGAATCTAATTATATATTTCAATTTGTGGTTCTATGGGTAATCTAAATCTATGATCAATTTTGGATTCTTGGCCCGAGGCCTGGGGTGACATTTTTTTACTTTTAAATTTGGGTTAGATTGAATGTGCTTGATATGAAGTCATCTCTTAAAGCTTATATTTACTCATTTAAGTAATATTTGATTAGATTCGAGTCGTTTGGTTGTGGACTTGAAAGAAAAAATGGTTTTAGGTGGTTGAAGGTATTTCTGAGAAGAGGTAAGTCCTGTGTCTATCTTTGTAAGAGAAAGTTCTCCCCATAGGTGATCTATCTGCTACTTGTTGCTTGATTTGGGAGCTACGTATATGCGAGGTGACAAGCGTATATGTGTGAGCTAAGTTATGACCTTATCCAGGTAGAATTAGGCTTATAATATACCTTATTTGGATTGTGTAAATCATTTTATCGATGTTTCATTGATTCTATAACTACGTGACGAATCTTATTGATCATTAGAAACCATGCTTAAGATTATGACTTATTGATTTGTTCATGAAGGATTGCTTTTGCCATGAGAAACCATAAAGAATTGCTTGCTTTATTTGATTTATGATTTAATTGCTACATGGCTTACTTTAAGCATGTTAGGTATCATGAATAGACCAACAAATATTGAATAAGCATATTGAAATGTTATGAATAATTGGATGACATGATTAGAACATGGAGAATATACGGTTAAAAACAATATTATATGGTTAACAACAAGATTATTCAACTAAACAATTCCACGGAATCGACCTAGTCACAATTCCTACGATGCACGCCCACACGCCAGTCACCTAGCATGTGTGTCACCTTAACACAATCTATATAACACGTAATTCAGAGATTCATGTCCTATGAACAAAGTTTAGAACGGTTACTTACCTCAAACCGTGTGAATATCTACTCCAATAAGCTATTACCACGCAAATCGGCCTCTGAACGCCTCGAGCATAGCAACAAACAATTCGATACAATCAACTCAAGCTATTGGAATCAATTCCATATGAAAATGCTAATTCTTAATCAAAAGTCAAAAAGTCATCCCCAGGTCCACGTCTCAGAATCCAATAAAACATACAAAATCCGAACACCCATTCAACCACGAGTCCAACTATACCAAATGTTACAAATTCTGACACCAAATTGTCATTCGAATCAGCAAATTTCATTCTTCAATCCCTAGCCCAAAACTCCCAAATTCTGCCTTAAAAACACATAAACTAGGTGGTAAATTCATTGGGGAATCACTATTATTGCATACAAATTATCAAAAGTGGCTTACCTCAAGAAATCACTCGAAACCCCTCTAAAAATCGCTTAATCCAAGCTTGTAAAGTCCAAAAATGATAAAAATCTCGAAACCTTCGGATTTAAACATTGCCCAGGCATTTCCGCACTTGCAAAGCCTAGGCTCGCACATGCGCTCCCACTTTTGCAAAGAAAATCTTGCTTCTACGAAACCCACTTAACAGTCGACCTTGTGCACCTGCAGGACCGCATCTGCGAACCATCCCTAACTTCTGCGACTCCAACATTGCCTGCCCAAATCCGCTTTTGCGGTCCATCACGCACAGATGCGCATCCACATCTGTGGAAAACCTTCTGCGCTTGCGACCCCTAGTGGCCTTCCTCCTCTTCCCAGCTGCACAAACTTAGCTGATTCTACAGCTTTACACATGCAGCCAAACACACCGCAAGTGCGATGACAGCAGATCTGAAGCACCTCACCCTAACACTTAATCCAAATTTGATCAGCTACCTAACTGAAATCCACTCGAGGCCCCCAGGACCTCAACCAAACATACCAAAAGTTCCTAAAATACGATACGGACTTAGTCGAGGACTGAAATCATATTAAAAAAATGAATCGCACCCCAACTCAAGCCTAATAAAAACTAATGAATTAAAACTTTCACAATCGATGCCGAAACCTATCAAATCAACTTCGATTAACATTAAATTTTGCACATAAGTCATAAATTATATAAAGGACCTGCTCCAACTTTCGAAAGAAAAATCTGAGCCCGAAAACCACAAAGTCAACTCTCTGTCAAACTTCTACACTCTCCAAACCTCCATTTTTTCAACTTTCACCATTTCAATCCAAAATCATCTACGGACCTCCAAATCATTATCCGGACACACTCCTAATTCCAAAATCACCCTATGGAGCTATTGGAACAATCAAAAATCCACTCTGGAGTCCTTTATACGTAAGTCAACATCTGGTCAACTCTTTCAACTTAAGCTTCCAACCTTGAGACTAAGTGTCCCAATTCATTCTGAAACATCCTCGGAACCAAACCAACCACCCTTGCAAGTCATGTAACAACAATTGAGCATAAAATAAGCAGTGTATATGGGAATGGGGCTACAACACTCAAAACGACCAGCCGGGTCTTTACACCTGGGCTAATCATAACTAGCATATAATTACTTATTCCTTGTTGTTTCGATTAATTTTGTAGGCACTGAATATAGAACAATTGTGTCCCATCTGTCATGCCCCGAAATTCCTACCCTGGGGACCGTAATGATGCCTAACGTTTCACTTGCTAGGCAAGCAAATATTAGCTATATTTACTAACCTTTTTTTACAATTCAAATCAAGTGATAACAATAAAGCTGAATAGTCTAAAATGAAGCGATAAACTAATAAACGACTTATTCCAAATATAATCCTAGAAATTGGTGTCACGAATACATGAGTGTCTAGAGTACTAAAAATAATAGTTTGAATAAAACATAATTGTTTGTATCAAAATAAACAGCAAAGATGACATAGAATGGGGCTTCAAGGATGCAGACGTCGTGCAACTATACCTCAAGTCTCCACAGATAGCTGGATCCGAGCAATATCACCTAGCATCGCTGGGACCAAATCTGGTATCTGCACAAGAAGTGCACAGTGTAGTATGAGTACAACCGACCCCATGTATTTTGTAAGTGCCGAGCCTAATCTCGACGAAGTAGTGATAAGGAAAAGGCAATCACTTATAACAACATGTATTCAATAATAATAATAATAATAATAATAATAATAGGAAAAATGGAAATGGAAGTAAAGAAGCTAACTCACTGTCGATGCCCCCTTTTTTCTTAAAGGCAAAATCGGGTTTACGACATTTGGGAGGACAACTTGTTCCCTTTTGGGAATTGGGTTTTGGAGTTTGAAGAGTCGCCACCTAATGTTTAAGTGCATTAGGACACTAAGAAGGGTTTGAGTTTGAAGAACCAGAGTTTGGGTAAGGGCTAGAAATTATCTCGAGGGGAAGGTGTTTGGCACCCCTCAAGATCCACTAGTGTGGTTCCCGACCATGTTATAATTGTGACTTTAAGTAAAAGTAACAAATAAGCAGATAAGGGCTCAAATATGAGGGATTAAAGTTTGCAGAGAAGTAAAAGTTTGAAGAAAACAGAAAGGGGCTCGAATTTTTGAGAAAAACAGCTTGAAAATTCTGAAAAGTGACAAAATAAACAAATAAAGGGAAGGGGGTCCTAGGTTTACAAATAATATGGATCACATCAATGCAATACCCGGTAATCACTCCCCAAAAGAGGGGCTACACGTGGTATTAGCACACCGGTCATCATATCCATATCTACCCGTTCCTACCCCGTTAAGGTAAATGCGGAATGGTTTCGTTACTTATTGCATGCTAGTACCCGTCCCGATCCTATCAATCCCAGAGGCATTTGGGACTATTAGTCCTAAAGGTAAGAGATATGTGGGTTTTGTATGGTTTAAAAGGATAAAATTCTAGAGCAACAAACAAAACACATAAGGCAGATTATGGGGAAGCACAGAGCAGTTAAGGCTCAAGTAGGCCTCCTCATTCAAAGCAGAAAATTATTTAGCATGGCTTACAAGTACTAGTTAGGTATTTAATTAAACTTAACGTAGGAAGGGTGGCTGATTTATCACATATTTTCAGATAAGAAGTCCGAATTAGACCTGCATGCTGGTTGTAATTATTAAAGACTGGTATAGTTGACTAATTACCTACAAGTTTGCCTAGATGAGGCCTGTAATCATGATATCTAACATTGTAGAAGGCATACTGATTTTAAAGAAGGATTACTGATTTTAGAAACAAACAAATTCTGTAGATATTAAACGACATTTACTACTGATTTTAGACTTGAAGACGAATCAGATTCAAACGATTACCCCTATAGGCATGGCTTCTAAGCGTTATTGATTTAAAATGGTTACGTAAGTGCAGAAATCCTATAAGCATGGTGTCTAGGATGCAATTGATCATTTTAACTTATGGACTATTTGGCCTAATGTCTATATGCAGAAGTGCAGAAATTTATAGACATGATTTTTGATGAAGATGAATAACCTATAAGCAAGATTTCTATATGTAGATAAATATACTTATAGGCGGGATTTCTATATGCAGTAATGAATAAACTTATAGGCAGGATTTCTATGTGCAGTAATGAATAAACTGATAGGAAGGATTTTTATATGCGGATGTGAATAAACTTATAGACAGGGTTTCTAAATGCATAATGGAATGACTTATAGGCAGGAATTGTAAATGCATAATGAAATGACTTATAGGCAGGATATCTATATGCAGATACATAAACAAAGATGTTGTGATTGCAGAAATAAACCTAAAGCATGATATCTACCCCATATGCATAACATGAGAGACCCTCCCTCATTTTTACTATACACTCCATAGTTATTACAAATTATTACAACTTGAATGAATCCAGAAAAAGTAAATTACATGAGAAATTAAGATTCCAACCATGAAGAGCCTAATTCAGACTCTTAGTCTGATACATGAAATAAACCAACTTCCAAAGATCATATTTCCAAATCCTTTCTCTTATTTGGGATGTGTCAAAGTTCCCAAGAGCTTCAAGTGAACTCCGGGCAGTGCTTACACCCCAAATATCATTGCAGAATTAGATTATGGTGCAATATGGAAGGGTCAGCCCTCAAATGTCCAAGTTCAGAGGGAACTCAAGGTCCCAAGGCAAGGCTCATAGGAG
>MU697178.1:7219-17272 GCA_026770625.1 Nicotiana glauca | reverse complement strand
AACAACACCACTCCTAGATTATTAGAGGAATCTATAATTGCGGGTTTAAAGGCGGGATTAGGGATAACGAAGCCTTCGGTATAATCTAAAGTGAACTGTGTTAATTAAAGTAAGCTAGTGTAACTCGGGAGAGTGCAATTACTCGGGAGAGATTTACGGTAAGATTAGCGTTCATGATTGATAGAGAAGTATTGCTAAATTTGTATGAGCATAAACAGAAGGGATTCCATCAATAGGAAAATAATTACCTTAGCTTTTTCTTATTATTGGTTACAATATATTTAGTTTATTTTACAANCACCTGTGCATAATACCATAGTGAACCCCTTTGAGCCTGAAGCCTGTTCTTTGATAACCCTATAATGATCTAAATATCTGTGTTTGAATAAGCTAAATGTTTGAACCTTACCTCCTAGAAGCACTTGAATCACTAAAGAATATGCAAAAGTCAAAGTGTGGGGTAGTAGGGAGTTAAAAAAAGTAATCAAGAATGAATGGTTAGATTGATGAACTGGCATTGTATACTAAATGTTCTAAAAAAAAAAGAAAAGAAAAAAAGAAGCCAGTTACACCTAAAGAAAAGTGGGGGTCACAAGTANGAAAAGAGTGCATATTTAGGTTATTGTTGAACAACACCACTCCTAGATTATTAGAGGAATCTATAATTGCGGGTTTAAAGGCGGGATTAGGGATAACGAAGCCTTCGGTATAATCTAAAGTGAACTGTGTTAATTAAAGTAAGCTAGTGTAACTCGGGAGAGTGCAATTACTCGGGAGAGATTTACGGTAAGATTAGCGTTCATGATTGATAGAGAAGTATTGCTAAATTTGTATGAGCATAAACAGAAGGGATTCCATCAATAGGAAAATAATTACCTTAGCTTTTTCTTATTATTGGTTACAATATATTTAGTTTATTTTACAATTATTTAGCTTTCTGCAAAAGTAATTATTAAGGAAACACTCAACTGAGTTTTGAATATTTGGGAAGCTGATTCTGAAAAGTTAGTGCGCCTGAAAATAGTAGTTGATAGGTTAACTCTATGAGGATTCGACCCCGAGCGTAATACTTGGGTTATATTTGCAGCAACCGCATTGTCCTTTTTATAAGGCATAGTTTGGCGTGATCAGAAATACAGTATGATGTAGAGCTTGAAACTTTCATTTTCTGTTTCTATTTTGACTAACAACTTTTACTGTTTTGTTTCAACTTGTTATAATTTGTTTTAATGAATTTTTTTTCATCACGGGGACAACAAAAATCTGAGATAATTTGAAGAACTAACATAGGAATACACCGTATATAATGCCATATCTCATAAATTCAAACGTGCATTAACATCAACCTTATTATAGCAACCCATGTTCGTAATCATGTGTTGATCGAATTGATGAATACATGTCTCAAAAAAATTTGTCTGCCGTCACAAGAAAGCAGAAAAAAGAAAAGAGAATTAGCAGCTTACACGAAGGTGCCTCTAGGAAGTCAAGGTATAAAGAAAGTTGCGATATCGGTCAAAATCTCTAGCCGGCGAGACGGCAAGACATGTTTTCTCTCACTTGATTTTGAAAAAGAATGTTTACATATTGTAACATTTGTCATTTTACAAAGTAAAACAGCCGCCCCTGCATGTACTTTTCGCGCCAGTTTACCAAAGTCAAAGACTCGTATTTCCGTTATCTTCAACTTCAGCCCTCCAAATTTCATCAAAAATCTAAAAACACCAAATTTTCATCCTTCACAGTCTGCCTTCACTGGCCATCAATGGCTAACTCCACCCCTTTAGACAACATCCTCCGCCACACCACCGTGTTCCTGCTGGAGATCCTTTCGCAATCTGACCTACGTCGCCGTCTTTTCTCAGTTTTTCTTCAAAGAATTCAATCCGATAAGCCCCTCAATCTTGCAGCTGAAACTATAGAAAATGCAGTTTCCACTTCCAACTCTTCCATCAAATCTTCCTCTCTCAGACTGGCGGAAAAGATCCTTCTTTCTTATTCTGAAAACCCATTTTCTTCCTTTTTGTTATCCCTCGTTTACACTCTTCTGGGCAGACCACTTGATGCTGCTCTTAGTCTTCTTGATGTGTTTTACACCGACCCTTCAATTGCAAGATTGGAAATTGCACCCCTTGTTTTTGAAGAGCTATTTCTCATTCATTTTATTCCCATTCTTCAATGGTATAATGAGCAAAGGTCAAGAATTATGTCTTGCATATCTCTAAACTCGGGTTATCATGGCGATGATGAGTCAGTGGTGGTTTTAGCAGCTACGAATTCATTGTCAGCTATGAGTGGAGAGCAAGCTTCGGAATTGAAAGATTTGGAGAGAGATTATGAAGAAATTCTTGATGAGAATTGTAGGGTTTTCGCTCAATATTTCAATGAGATTTTGCGTAATAAAGATGGGAACAAGTTCACGGATCCGCCATCCGTAATAGTACAACGGAATGAAAAGAGTGAATGCTATTTTGTGTTTAGCAAAGATGAGGAGATGACCAATGAAGAAGTCGGACCGAAAAATGGACGGTATTATAATGTAATGTTTTACTGTTACTTAGAGTTCTACCTTAATTTAGTTTGCTTAATTATAGTGGCTTTTTAATCTCATGATCATGTTTTATTGCTTAAATTTTTGAACTTTTAAAAAAGGTTAATCAATTCTTTGCCATTTAGAGAAACTTTACTAACTCTATATACCTCTCCAAATTTCATTTGCTTCTCATAGTGGAGTACTAGAAGTCCATGACACATATTCTTCGCTTTGGGCCTAAGCCCGCACAAATTTATCATTTTTGGGTTATGCCATTTCGAGCTTTAAAAGCGTGTATACCATGTGAACTTCTGTTATTCCTTAAATAAAAATTTGCCTAAGATGATATATGCACCCCCTCTTCAAAAGCATGCTAGCCTAGAAGCCTTCTAGTCCTATTTGACCCGCCCTCATCAACCCCCTCCCCTCGTGGGCATCACATTGAATGTATATGTCTCTAGGAATTTCTAGGTCATATTTACCATGTAGGTTTCTAGTTATACTTTAATAAACTTTTCGCAGCGGCTAGTCCAGAATTTAGATGATGTGGTTTTTAAGTTGACATAATGGGTCCTAAAATATCTATGTAATTCTATCTATAATTATTTTTCAAATACATATATAAGGTTCGATGCCGAAGAGTTCTACCGAAACATGCAAACTGATTGTTGGATGTGTCACTAACTTGTACAATTTACTAGATCAATTTCAACAACTATGAAATTTTCTACCCTCTAATTTAGACCAAAAGCTTCTTTGTCTCTATTACACTAGCATTATTCATTTATATAGATTCCATTAAAATAAGAATTCGTTCTGTCTGCACTTCCTTGGCTGTGCGCGCTTGCTCATCTTTTACTCCGTCCATCCTGAAAAATGAACGAAATATGGATTTTGAATAGTTTCAATATGATTGCTTGGTCACAACATAAGTCAATATCCCATCTACTAGGTTAAACCTATTCTTAGTCTGCTGCTTCAGCTAAGGGGCCTTCGGTTGCAATTAGTGTGGCGTAATTTGACTGAACTAGGAGTTTAAAAAAGAAAAAATTACATGCTATGAGATATCTGCAGCTATAAGTTGTCATTACGGGTAACATGAAAAGTTTAAAATAAATTCCTTCTGAATATTGAAGTGCGTAATCCTTTAATTTTGAATGGACTAACAAGGAAACAGTGACACATAAAATGAAAAGGAGCGAGTAAGATTTGGGCTCTTTAATTCTTTTGCCAAGAACTTAGTCTATGGCATAATCAGATTACCTGCATAAATTAGAAGAATTATATTCTCCATGACATTTTTAAGTCTATGGAAACATCCTATGAATCAACAGTGTAATTTCTCACTAAACATTGTATTTCTATGATTCATTAGTCTTCTATATACTTATGTGCAGCCAATATGGGCAGATTCTGCTGAAGGAGACAAGTCGTTCAAATTCAATATGAGCGGCAAGAATTTATCCAAGTTTCCATCATTTTATCCCGAGAGAGTTTCTCTGAAAGTTTTTACAAACCAAAGATCATCATCAAAAACAAAGCCTTTCGTCAATTCCAATTTTGATTCTGTACCTATGTCTTGTTCAAGTGAAAATTCCAATGATCCTTATTCCACAGAATCTGAAGCCGAAAATGAGGTAACCGATACTAACAATAAAATGAGAATTAGTCTGCAGACAGATACACCTATGCATATTGTTCTAATAATTAATTAAAGTATTCCTTGTGCTTTTAGGACATGAACAAAAGAATGGCATTGCTCAACACAAACGAAAAGCAGCCTATTTTGGGAGAATCAAGCTGGTAGGTATTAAAAAATGACTTGCCATTTTCTTGGACATGATATTTATATGACTTTTATCACTATAGCAGCCATCCAGATCCTTTGATGGAAGACTATGATAATATGCAATCCAGTGGAAAAAATACACCTCCAAAGGATTTTGTATGTCCTATAACTACTCATGTAATTGAAGATCCAGTGACTCTTGAGACTGGTCAGACATATGAAAGAAAGGCAATTCAAGAATGGTTGGAAAGAGGAAACTCCACTTGCCCAATCACACGGCATAAGCTACATAGTACTCAACTACCTAAAACAAATTACGTGCTCAAGCGCCTCATAGCAAGCTGGCAGGAGAAGGACCAGAATTCTGCTCTTGTTCAAACGAAACTGATTGCACCGACTGAATATGAACCAGTAAAGAACAAGCCTGGAACCATCAGTGAGCTTTGTCGTGCAATAACCAGCCTCTGTACATCAGAGATTTTGAGAGAGTCTGAAATGGCAGTGCTCCAAATTGAGCAGTTCTGGAGAGAAGGTCAGATGGTTGATATTCAGACAATGCTCTCAAAACCTCCAGTTATCAATGGTTTTGTAGAGATTCTTTTCAATTCTGTTGATCCTCATGTTCTGATGGCGACAGTATTTCTCCTTTCTGAACTTGGCTCAAGAGATAATGGTGTCATCCAAACACTGTCCAGAGTTGAGACTGATGTAGAATGCATTATTGGTCTTTTCCAGAAGGGGTTACTGGAAGCTGTCGTTTTGATCTATCTTTTGATTCCATTGATTGGGAATCTTAGAGACATGGAATTGTTGGATTCTCTTTTGAAAGTTATCATGAGTAGGGAGGAGGACTTGGTTAACATGTTCATGAAGCCCAAAACTTCTTCAGTGCTACTTCTGGGACATATTCTTAGAAACACAGATGATAAAGGAGCTCCCAAAATTGCTAAGGGGTTGACTTCAGCAAAAGTAGTTGAGGCTATTGCAGGCAGCTTGGAGGCTGAACTAGAGGAAGAACGACTATCAGCTGCCGTTATACTGTTGAGATGCATGCAATTGGATGGAAGATGCAGGAATATGATAGCTGACAAAGCACAACTAACTCACCTGTTAGAGAGCTTCATTGGAGCAAACGATGCATATAGGTTTGAGATTGTCCAATTCCTATCTGAACTAGTCAAGTTAAACAGGTACTTAAGTCTAATAACTATATGAAATTCCATTTCTGCAGTTAGCTTGTTCAAAAACTTTTTACTCACTATATTATTTACTCCAGGAGGACACTTAATGAGCAAGTGTTGCACATAATTAAGAACGAAGGTAGCTATAGCTCAATGCACAGCCTCCTCATATATCTTCAGACAGCTCTCCCTCATCAGTGTCCTGTTGTGGCTGGCCTACTTCTCCAACTTGATCTGCTTGTACGAGTCTCAATTTATCTCTATACCATCCTCCCCCTAACTCTCTGTGTTTATGTGAGCCATTACATCTATGACATAACTTGCACGGTTTTGAACTGCAGGCAGAACCAAGGAAAATGAGCATCTATAGAGAGGAAGCTGTTGATGTCCTAATTATGTGTCTCAGAAATTCGGATTATCCTGCCTCTCAAATAGCTGCTGCTGAGACAATTTTAGCACTCGAGGGAAGGTTTTCCTATTCTGGGAAGCCTCTTATCAGGGAATTTCTACTTAAACGTGCAGGACTTGATGGGACAGATAACAATGTGGCACAAAATAAAATTAGATATCCATCTAATGATAGTCAAGAAACAACGGTCAGCTTCATATCTATAATAATGCAGTAGTATTCCAAAATCGATGCCAAATGCTAAATTTCATTCCTCTTCTAAAAATATTGTTGTAGGAAGAAGAGAAAGCCGCTGAGGAGTGGGAGAGGAAAATGGCATTTTCTCTGGTCAGCTATGAATTTGGATTAGTATTTGAGGCTTTAGCTGAGGGCATGAAGAGTAAATCAGCAGATTTATTTTCAGCATGTTTTGTGTCTGCTACTTGGCTGGTATACATGCTGACCGCTCTTCCAGACACTGGAATTAGAGGAGCAGCAAGAGTATGCTTTCTCAAGCAGTTTGTATCAATATTTAAGTCTTCCAGAGACACAGAGAATAAAGCACTTAGCTTGCTTGCACTGAGGAGCTTTATCCGCGAGCCTGGTCAGTGGAATATTTAAGTATACATGTTTTCTGGTATGCATAAGTAGTAATCAGTCAATTATTTGTCTATACATGATGTATTTTCGACAAATTTCTGTGGTTTAGTTAGTAGTAATGGTTTTATATCTAAGGTCTATTGTTGGTCACTGAAGATTATTCTCATTTGTCATATGGAGAATTTCAGAAGGACTGCATGATCTTACAAACCATGTCAAGGATATACTCAAAGGCTTGAGAGAGCTAAAGAAATCATCCACCATTGCTATTGAAATGTTAAACCTTTTCTCAGAAGAGCGTGAATCAAGTGCAGTAAGTTTCTGGTATGTCCTTTCACTTTATTTCACCAAAGTTAACCACCCTAATCCTCCAAATTTTACTGGTATCAGGATATGTGGAATCATAAACAAATTGTACAAGAGGAATGCAGTGCTAACGGTGAAGTCAATTCAATTGTGTTCTTCAGAAATATAGTTTTTTCCAGTCATACAGATGGATCTATAAAGGTCTGTTTTCATAGGTTCAAGAATGCTTGATTTTTCCTACCTTGTGAATTGTAAATCAATGATTATTCCTTTTACCACTTATGAGTAAGCTGTGCATCATAAGATTCTAACTATACCACACACAAAGAGGAGATCAGACATGGTATTCGAGGGTAGTCTTTGCCTACCCCTACATATCATGAATCCTTGTTCATCCAAAATGTATTAGAACAATGTGAGAAATTGTGGTAGAACAAAGAGCTTGCAGAGACGAGTTTGATGGAAAATTTCCTAATCTTTGCAGGTGTGGAAAGTAAAAGCTAAAAGTTTACACCTCATTCAAGAGATCCGAGAACATCTCAAAGCGGTGACAAGCCTGGTAGTTGTACACTCAGCAGAAAAATTGTACAGTGGTTCACTTGATAGAACTGTGAGGGTAAGATATAAATCCCTCAGATTCGTGAAATATATGGTTTATCTCGCTAAACCTATCTAAATTTTCACTTCTAGGTGTGGTTAATCCAGGATGAAGGAATAGAATGTGAAGAAGTTCATGAAATGAAGGATCATGTCAATATCCTAGTGGTTGCAAATAGCTTGTCATGCTTCCTTCCTCAAGGAAGTGGAATTAAGGTCAGTTGTCCGATCCATGCTCTTTAAGTAGAAAATTTTGAAATTTTGTAAAAACAATAAACATTGACTGATTAACCTAAAATCAGGTGCATTCATGGAATGGAGCAACTAAACTAGTAAATCAACAGAAGTATGCAAAATGCTTGACTCTTGTTAAAGGAAAGCTGTATTGCGGATGTGTTGATAACAGCATACAGGTTAAGAAAAAACTCCCTTGGAGAATTACTCTGAGAGAAGATGCAACTAATATGTTTTACTCATTTATAGGAAGTTGATTTGCCAACTGGAACAATTAATTCTATTCAAAGCGGCTCAAGAAAATTACTAGGAAAATCAAGTCCAATTTATGCCATACAAGTTCATGATGGACTACTATATTCAGCTGGTACATCCATGGATGGAGGAGCTGTAAAGGTACAATAGCGTATTATAGATAGTCATTAACCAATTTAGTCTGAATATACTCATTAACATTCTAAAATTTTCTTTTATATAAAAAGATATGGAATACAGAAAATTACAGTATGGTTGGATCATTGCCATCTACATTAGAAATTCGAGCAATGGCTGTCAGTTCAGAGCTTGTCTATCTAGGGGGAAAAGGCGGAATTTTGGAAGTCTGGTGTAAAAAGAAACATAATAGAATGGAAGCACTACAAACTGGTATAAATGGTAAAATTCTTTGTATGGCTCTTGATGTTAATGAAGAAACTTTAGTTATTGGAACATCTGATGGCACAATTCAGGTACACTACTTCTCTTCATAGTTCTTTCTTTTGAATTAGTATCTTGTAACTTCGAGCATAATGTTCTGTTATAGTGATCCTTTGAACAAAGAAATATCAATCTTTTGGTTTTCTGCAGGTTTGGGGGCTGAGTTGAAGTAAGATTGTGTAATAGCTGAGATTGACATTCTTTTCAAGAAATAAGCAATACAAATGTCCATATCAACAATATTAAATTACTAAAATTTGTACATAGTTGAATTTGTTACATCAATAAACTATTGAGCATGATCTTAACCATAACGTTACGTGATTCAGTTTGTCGGTAGGAAAACTGGACTACCTAAATGATAATTTACAGCATAGCAGATTGCCTTGATATTCCATCTCATGAAGACGAGAAAGAAGATATTACGCCTCTTGGGAAAATGCCCTCAAAAAGTCACACTGGGTGGTTCTTCAAAACAAGTTCATTATTAGAGTAGAATAAGCTCAATGCTCAATAAATCAATTTTGGTATAATCACATCTACAAACAGTGGCGGAGGCAGGATCTCCACGAATGGGGTTCAAAATTTTTTTTTTTGTATCTAGTGGGAATTGAACCCATGACCTTATGTAAATTTTGAATCCCTTGACCACTAAACTACACTTTCGGATTAAGTTAAGGTTGTTCAAAAACTTAATATATAGAGACAAAAAATAAATTTTACCTTAGATATACAGTGTAATTTTTCGGTAAAGGGTGTTTGGGTGAACATCCTTACGCCCCCCTAAATCCGCCCCTGTCTACAAATGATGATGAACCAAAACTATAGAAAAAACGTAAAAAATAATAATAATGACAATAACAAAATAACAATAACAAAAATAATTATGACTGTATTAATAATAAATTAACAGAAACGACAATAACAACAACAATATAATTTGCTTATATATCTGTTTACCCTAAAAACAGATAATAACTGAATTTATATTGTGGTTCTAAGGATACGTGATTTTACTTGGCACAAACTGAGCAAAAACGTAAATTGATATTGAAATTAAATAAAAATAAAGCAAACCAAATAAGATGTATAGCTTTGATCCTCGATCTAGGTCGCCTTCGAATCAAATAAGTATTTCACTGCAAAGTTTGAACAGAATAACAGAGTATTGAGAGCTTAAGAAGATGATATATTGTTTTATGTAACGTGAATATGTGATTATGCATTACAAATGTTTAGACCCCTTTATATAGTAGGGAGTCCTACTATCGGCACAATGCTAAATACAATAAGAAATCCCATGATTGGCGAATTAATCGGCCTCTTCTTGATACATGCCGGGATTTGCACCGTGATCCTCGTCCGATTGCGGATATTTTGTCTTCTTGTTACTCGACCCAGTAAACTTCCCTCGATCTCCATCTTATTCAGTCCCGATCTTGGTCGATCTCAGTCTTGGTCAAATCTAAACCAAGACATTCATAGTGAGACTAGGAAGTTTGCGTGAAAAGTTCACGACTTAGGGTATGTTTGGTATGAAGGAAAACATTTTCAGAAAATGTTTTCCAATTTTCTCATGTTTGGTTGGCATAAATATTTTGGAAAATATTTTCCTTATCAATTTATTTTCCTCCAATTGGAGGAAAATATTTTCCTTATCAAAAGAAGAGAAAACATTTTCCAAATCTCCTTTTTAACCTTTTCCACCCCACCCCCTCTCCAAAAAAGG